>PVKA01010498.1:23680-64330 GCA_004027165.1 Ctenomys sociabilis
TTTTTTTTTTTTTTTTTTTTTTTTTTTTTTTTTTTTTTTTTTTTTTTTTTTTTTTTTTTTTTTTTTTTTTTTTTTTTTTTTTTTTTTTTTTTTTTGTCTTTTTGAGACAGGGTCTCACTATGCAGTTCAGGCTGGCCTTAAGCTCACTTTGTAGCTCAGGCTGGTCTCGAACTCACAGCAATCCTCCTGCCTCAGCCTTGCTTTACTTTTTATACCTCATTTTTATACTTTTCTGCTGGATAGTTAAGATCAAGATAAAGCAAGACCTATATAACAAGAAATGTAACTTTTGTGTCTCATAATATTAGTCAAGTCCCCTGATGATTTATTCTGAAGCTCTGTACCAAACTTTGTAGATCCTTTGTTGGTGTCAGCCCTGTGGATGAGTCACAGCTACTGCTTGACCAATTTGGTCTCTGCAGAAGCCTGAGAGAAAATTTTCTCTCCATGTGACTCTCCTTAGGCAGACTCTACATCATCTATCACTTTCCTCTGTGGCCCCATAATCTCCTTGATCAGCAAATTTGGGACACAACTGAGTTACATGACATTACAGTATAGGTTCTGCTATGTCCTGCGTCTTCACTGACCTTGAAAGGCTAGGCCCAAAATGTTGGTGGTACAGGCCAGGGAAATGGCTCAGTGGAGTAAGCACTTCCCTGACAAGCATAAGGACCTGAGTTCAATCCCACCAAAACAAGCAAATAAACAAAAAACAATTGTTGGCTGGTCTTGCAGCCCTTCTTTTTATTTAATTTTTGATCTGCAAACTTAGGTTATTAACCCTCCAGAAATGAAGCTTACTATTACCATATAACATATGCACCTGGATTTAACCTAACTATGTGTCTGAATATCAAACATCTTAGACATAATATGAAACAAGTATTTTCCATCAAGTATTGATATGCTAAACTTTAAGTCCCTACAAAATATGCAGAAAATATTTTATTAAAAAATTAAAAAATGTGAATAAACATTACATATTTTTACACAGAGTTTAGAAATCTAACCATATACAGCACTTGTAGCAGGACAGTCCTGTGACTTTTTTTTCTTGTTTCTTTTTTTCATTTATCACCCCTTTTTTTAAAACAATCATTGGTTGAGAGACAGTATGGCAATAATTGGTATGTCATGACAAACAGTATGTATTTAGAAGACCAGAATGACAGGCATTCTAAGCATGACCCTACTATTAAACATTGCTATCTTCAGTGCAGTTGTTTAGTTCACAGGTATCAGCATATATAGTTAGTCAGGGTGAGAAACCTACTAATTAGCTGCTAGTTTCAAAAACCTGCTGATGTTTCTCAGCATCATTGCCTCACCCACCTTGTGCATATAAACGCATGGCTTTGCCCCGTCATGTTTCCTAGCTTTTCTCCTTGCCCTCTCCTCCTTTTCCATTCCTCAAGTGTCACAGTATTATATAATTGAGGGTAAAAGTGTCTGCTGCACCTCTCAGTCAGTGTTATTTGAAATATTTCATTCAGCTTCTGTCTTCCCATTAGAAAATGTAAAGTTCTTTATTTCTATTTTATGTTACTGGTCCAAAGATTTACGTTATCAGATAAAATAATAGAAATTTTCTATGGTCTTTTTCAAATATGGAATGGGTTTATTGTACTAAATATGACATGTATTTGAGTTGGAGCAGTTTTATAGGGGCTGTTTGCTTGTGTCTAATGGTTGAGATTTAATTTTTTTAAAAAATCTTTTATTTATTGATTTATTTGTTGCAGGGTTTCACTATGCAGCTTGGACCCTTCGTGAGCCTACTGTCTCAGCCTCCCCAGTGTTGGGACCACGCCCGACTCCAGTGGCTGGCACAGTGGTATGGCATGTAGTACTGGGGATTGAGCCCAGGTCCTTGTAATTACCAGGCAGATGCTTAGATCACCAAGGTGCTTCTTTGGTCCCTAAAAGTTGAATTTCATGACAAAACTTTTTGCTTATTAAGTTTTGTTTTGCAAAATCTCCAGTGCCTAGAGCATAAGGTAGAATATATACCTGCCATTCATTCAGCTTCAGCAATTAACAATACAGAACCATTCTGTTTGCCTGTACTTCATCATTCTCATTATAATCTATTACTTTAAGGCAAATTTCACTCCTCTTTATATTTCTCCATATATTTCAGTATGTACTGATGTGAGAAAAGGATTACTTGTTAAAAATCCATATTAAATATATTTGAAAATTGAAATAAATCTAAAACATCCACAGCATTTATGGTCTATCTCCTCCATTTGTGCTCACTTATAGATTGTTCAAATGAGGAGAAAAACAAGGTTCACACAGGCGATTTGCTTGGTGGATCTGTCAGGTCTCTCTTAATACTTCTTCTTTCACTCCTTTTTGACACCATTTAATTAAGATGTGACTGATCATGTCTGTTCTTTATCCATCCTCTTATCTGTCCATACCCCCAGCTTTCTTTCCAAATCAGATCCCATATTTCTCTGTATTGGGCACTGAATTTCTAAGTGTGCAGAGGAGAAAGTGTCTCCTCTGCACACTTAGAAATTCAAGGGAAAGTGATGAAACCTGAGTTGTGATCAGTAATTCTAATATTTGTTAACACAGTGGCTTACAGTGAGTTAAAACAAATGCTTGTACTTAGGGCCAAATTTAGAAACAAAACAAACAAAGCAGCCAATAATTACTAAACAGAATTTAAAGTGTAATTTGCCAATAATGCCAGGGAGAAAATAAGTGTCATATAAAAGCTGAAATGAACTCATTTAACAACTCAGAATAACAAATGAAAGGCTTCTTTTTTCCTCCTTTGCTTTCTGCTATATTTTTACCTTTGATCTACATGACCTCTATTATAGTCTGCTTCTGTGCCTCAGCTTTCTGCTCAAAAAAAATGGAGAAAAGATTTGAGCTTTTATCTCTGTGCACATTAAATAAGATAGTTCTTATGATGCAGTTGGAAATTACCTATTTGCTCTTTCATAATCATTTGAAAAGTTTCTAATGCATTAAGTTGTTTTGTTTTTTCTATCTTATAACCCATTTGTCATTTTGGATGTGAATTAAAGGAATTGAAAACATTTAACTCTTACTCTGAACGAATAAGGCTTTTCTTCTCCTATATAAATGTAAACAATTAAGATGTGATACGGCTGTCTAAACTCTGATTTTTACCTAAAGTGTGCAACATTTTTTTATTCCTAATATATGTTGAGCAAGTCCATATTAAAAAAAAACAATTATCAAAAGAATTCTTTGTTTTGACAATCTGAGCTATTCAGGTATTCCCAGTACATAGAGAGTCTAATTTCTTCAGAAATGTTCCACTGCTACTGTGTTTTTCATTGCGACCCGGTTTGGTGCATTTGCTTTTCCTATTAAAGCCTCCTATTGTAATTTTTATTTTTATTTTTTAATTAATTTCATTGAGAAACAAATAGCAATGAGACAGTTTCAAAACTGATTAGTAGGACAGTTTCAATAATTAATACATTGCATATTGTTGTCTTCATAGTGGTTATTCATAGTACAAAATGCAGACATGATATCCTGTCCAAACACTATTCATACAAATCTTTCTATTCATTGAATTAAAAGAAAGTAGCCATATATCTATCCTATTTTGTACACAAAGATACAAAATGGTCCATCATTTGTATCCCCTTCTTTAGTTTTGTCAGAGATGGGTATTCCATTGCCATTTAAATGTTGTAGGTGCCTGAATTCAGAAAAATAATCCCATATAGGCTAGTAGTCCATAATAGTAGTGGTTTATCTGCAGGAGTGGCAAAGTCAGAAGTTGATGACTTGAGCCTTTCACAGCTCAGCATATTAATATGGCTTTACTTTAAAAAAATAATTTTATTGAAAAACAAATAGCAATGAGACAGTTTCAAAACCAATTAGTATGACAGTTTCAATAATTAATTCATGGTATATTGTTGTCTGCTTAGTGGTTATTCATAGTACAAGATGCAGACATGATATCCTGTCCACAAACACTATTAGCACAAATCTTTCTACTCATTGAATGAGGAGAAAGTAGATGAATATCTATCCTAACTATTTTGAATATACAGATACAAAATGGTCCATTTTCATGCTTGTAATGCCTGTCATTTTGGTCTTCTAAATGCATACTGCTTTTCATGTCATACCAATTACTAGCTTTAGTTTTTATACCTCATTTTTATACTATGCATTCAATGCATGTAATTTAGAGTCTGTCACAGTTCTAGCCTCCCAAATCTCTTATAACATAATTCTTTTTTCTGATACCTTTCCAAGTTGTTCTTCTTTACTTGTGCCTGAAAAGCCTTAGCCAGTGCACATTCTTATTCTGGACACGATTTTCTAGTTGTACAATTTAATATACCCAAGTTTGATAGCAATGCTTTATTAGAATAGTAGAGCAGGGCCTCTAAAGCTTTTTGAACCTATGAGCAACCTTCATTCTATGAGACTGCCATGGAGCCTCACTAAATTAAGAACCTCTTCAGTTCACATCAAACTGACATAAAACTGGACAAAGTAGGCATCAATCTAAGCTCATTATTTATGGAAAATAGTTAAATGATATTTAAAAATGAAGCCATTTATATATTCAGCATCAATGTAGACTTGCTTCAGTTTCAGAGTTTTGTTTGATGGTCATCATGGAAAAGTGTCTATGCTTTCTACTAACTTTTAGAAAGAAATCCGTGAAATAATAGCAACGCTCAGAGTGAAAGTCACACGCCAATTGCATGGTCATGGACAGTCACCTCCCACAATCAATACCACAAGAGTTGTTTTGGTCAAACCATTTGAGGATATTATACCTTTCCAAAATAAATGAATTTGAATTTAAAATTTAAAAGTGAAAAATTAGGAAGTGTTCAATATTGAATTCTGGATCCATTTTTTTGGTTGCATGTTTTTAGAACTTGTACTAAAGGGTCACATTATATGTGAAGACTGCTTAGCATGTGAAAGTATTACGTGTGCGTGAGAACTTCTGCTCAGGATATATTTTTAAGGCTATAATTTCTAACTGTAGATAAATATAGAAGTCACGGATGTCCTGGCTATGATCCAAGAAGCATGGCTCCAAGGGTCTATAATCATGTAATTGAAAACTGACAAAATCATGTGATTTGAAAACTGACAAAAGTGGTTTGCTACCATACCTCTGACTAATCTTGAATACAGGCTGCTCTTAGATAAAAATAAACACTGGGTTTCCCCCTCAAACTTTCCATTTCAGCTGGGTTTACTGACTTTACTCTAGCATATCTTTGTGAGGATAATTAAAAATAAATGTATATGAAGTAGTACAGCAGTTGGACATCTAGGTTTTCGTGAAGTCACTGTCCCATGTAATTTATAACAGGAAAGAAATCACTGGGAGAGAAAACATATGCAATAGCACATTGTGTATCTGTCACATCAAGTTAGTGTTAGTCTCTGCCTAACCAAGACAAGCACCTCACCTTCCCCTGCTTTCCTTATACTCTCACTAGCTCCTTCTTTTCCACTCAGTCTATTGATTGCTGGGCCTGATGAATAGCACTAGGTTAGAATACAATTAGGAGGCCTTCTGCTCCCCTTAACACAATAGACTATCAGATGGATTTGTGAACTTAGGATGGTGGAGGAAGTAGCAGCCCATAACATACTTTTAAGTCACTCTTCTTACATTTTAAGCATTATCTTGTGAGCACAATTATGTTGTTGTTCAGTCATCAAAGATGATTTAGGCACCTGCAAGCCTACCAGTGGTTTCTTTTGAGAGAGATTTCTGCAGGGCTTTTATGTTTTTCTTATGAGTTTCCTTACTGGATTTTGTCTTTAATGCATCGGGATAAGTAAATAAGCCATTTTATTTTTATTTCCCATTTCATGAAATGCTTCTCAAGTAACTCAATTAATGTTCAAAACCAATATTTGAGTAAGTGCATAATGTAATTAAAATTTCATAAAACTGCTATAATCATAGAAACTCTGTAATAAGCAACTTTCTTTATCACACAAATCATTTTCTTATACTTCTAACATGTCATTTATTTGTCTAACTCAATATAAATAAATACATGTACACATGCATAAATGCATAGGCATGCCTATATATGTTTACACACACAAACATGCACCTAGGTATATTTCTTTTCTTCCAAGGAAATTTTTTCTGTCAAGGGGATACTTAATCACCAGCATTTTCCATTAACAAAGAGCTAGTATTTTCATGCACATTGGTCTTTGGGTAATTTAATAGGGTGAAAATAGAGATGGCTAAAATCCATTTATATCTTCTGAATAAATGGCTTGTCATCCTCGAAAGCAATCAGGTACTATGATTTAATGTAGAAGTGAATGATATTGAGATATCAAGTGATAAAGTTCCTCAACAACACAGACATAATTCAGAGATGACACTATACATAGTGGGGACAGATACTGTGCGTAATACAACAGATGCATTACTACAACTCCTGTGTGTGCGTATCTTTACTTCCTGACTGTTTCCCTGTCTGTGGTCATGATAAGTTTGTCTGTTGTTTCAAGTTTCAACGAGAATAAAAGTCAAGGTGCAATTTCTTTAAATGTCTAGATTCTTACATACAGAGACTGTGAATAGATATAGTTGGAATAGATACTGAGACTACATTTCTTGCAAGCACATTGAGTGACAAATGCCAATAGTCCAAGAATTGCCCCTTGACAAACACCAAGGGGGATGGAAATGTTATCGTTAGTTTTTTTCTCCTTTGCACTGGCTCCTGTGTGGACTGGTGCATGCCTCATTTAAGACAGGTTTCTTCACTCTATGTTTGTTTCAAGAATGATATCATACAATGAACTTCAGAAGAACGTTCTTCAATAGAACTATTATGTGAGTGCTCAGGTAATTTTAAACATTATGAAAACATTATTTTAACAAATTCAAGTGAAATCAAAGTTAATAATATAGTTTATTCCACTCTATATATCTGACATTGATTTAGACATGTGATCAAAATAAAAATATATAAATGAGATCTTTCCCATTCTTTTTGCACAGAGAATCTTCAGAGTTCGGTATGTAAATTATACATAAAATTCACTTCATCTCAAAATAGCCACACTTAAGCGATGAGCACTTTTATTAAGCAGAGGGTTACTGTTGGAATGGCACATGATGGCATCTTACACATATTTTCTAAAACCATACCACTGTGCTCTAGGTGTGCTGTGGCAAGCCTCTTCATTTCCATGTATCCGCCGAGGCATTTCAGCTGACAGACATACATCACACTAGGCATTGTTGTCAAGATCTGGTTGTTTGAGATGCAGTTTGTGAGATGTGAAATTATTAAGCTACTGGCCCTTGTTATTGCATCACTGAATTTTAGGAATTTTAAGAACAAAGCAAGACTCCTTGGAGGTGGCTGGTCCTAGAGCTTTAACTGGTCTTAAATTCTTGGGAAGATCCTAACTTTATGAGCAACAGTTCGCAAAATAACTTGGTTATTATTCAGTGCAGTATTCATAAAATACTGACACATTTTCAGTTATTCATTGATGATATGTTTGGATTAGAGCCTGGGAAGTCACAAATAAAAAAATCAATTATTGGTTATTGTCAATAACAAGACTAAGGAAAACAAACATTTCTCTAGTACTCAGCATGTGTGAACCACCGTTCTAAGGGCTTTACACACATCTCTGCCAACCCTCATAGAGACTCAGACTCAGTGAGATATATATTACCACAATTCTCACTTTACACTTGTCAAAATGGAAGCAAAAAAAAAATAGAACAAATACTTGAGGTCCAGAGAAACAGAGCCAGGTGCCCAAGGCTGGTTTAGTAAATGGTGACAGCAAGTTTAAAAACCAAACAAGAGGGATCATCAGTAATCTTAACTACTAGGTCAGTTTCTCAACTTTGGAATTTTCATCATTTGGGGGTGGACAGTCTTTTTGTTTTTGTATCAGAGATCGAACTCAGGACCTTTTGCTTATACTGCTGAGTTATCTCTCAAGCCTGACAAATTTTTATTTTAGGGATCTTTCATGAACATTAGAGGTTGTTTAGCTTCAAATGAATGCTAGTTATCCCCAAGCCCACACAGACTAACAACCAACAACTTTGGACATCGCCAAATATCCCCTGGGGAGGAAAAGTGGTTAGACTACTGGTCTGGCTTAGACTACTGGTCTGAATGAACTGCCTTGCTGGAGGACATGCAGAGTGCACAAGCTGCCTTCTAGTAGTGGACAGGACAAGAGAAGCAGGACAAGATAAGGAGTCCTGAACTAAGTGGTGTAGGTGGCCTCTAGCAGCTATGAGAAGCAAAGATTCTTTCCCCCACCCTCCAGAAGGGACCAGGCCTGCCCACACACCGAGACTTAGCCTAGTGAGACTCATTTTAGATTTTTGGCTTTTGGAGCTACAAGAAAATATAGTTGTGTTACTGTATTCCCTGGGATTATGATAAATTATTACATAGTATTAATTACATATTATATTTTTAATTTGATTTTTTTATCCTATTATCCTAAATAGGATAATAATGCTAAAAAAATCAGAAACAATCAGAATTTCACTAAAAAATGACAAGAATTCAACAATGGTTGTTATACTACCTATTGTTGTCTTCTAATTAGTTATTCAGATTTCCAGATAAAGCACATAACATTGTCTGCAAAATTCAAAGAAAAAAATTAAGTATTAACTGTTCCTTTCAGTAGACCAGTGGAAATCAGCAGTATAATTATCCAAGCTATCCTGTATATATACATATATGTATTTTTCCCCTTCTTTCTTTTCTGGGAATGAAGAAAAGAATTACGTGCTATCTTAGCTTTTCATTGCCAAGACAGAATACCAGACAGAAATAACTTGAGGGAAGAGAGGTTCATCTCTGTGAAAGTCCCTGACAGTGCAGCCCAAGGAGGGAGCATCCTGGGGCAGGGCGTGGTGGAGCAGGTCAGTGACGGAGGGCAGGGTAATGGTGCCTAGAGGAAGAAGACAGAGCAGACACCAAGTTCGAGTGCACACCTGTCCCCACCCAGACACACTCTAAGTGGCCTTTGCCAACTTGGCAGGCAGCTTTCAAGTCAGTCACATTGACCATCTGGTTGACCTGTCACCCATGTTTTGGACAAACCTCCCCTTAGCACTGCCAGGTGAGATTACTTACTCCTTTTCCCATGCCTATGTGACTGGACATCAGAAAGTTTAGATAACTTGAAGGGAGTCCTAAGCAAGAAAGAGAGGAAGTGAGGTTTAATAGCGGGGCAAAATCCAGGCTTTTCTCACTGTGAAGCACTCCCCTTCCTCCAGTTACAGCATAGCCCAAGGTATAGCACATTGTTTATTCAACCTGAAATACCTGAAGGTGCAGTCCCTGGACAACACTCTTGGAGGCGGGCCATGTGGCCATAGAAAAACACTTGAAAATAGAGCAATACGATGACAGGCCTTCTTTTCACCTCAGTTGTTGGCATTCACCCAAAGCAGGGAAGTTTGGTGACCTCATCAGTCTAAAAGAACATTTTTGGAGGTTTGGGGAAGGTGCTGTAAGAGAATTTTTCACAAAAGTGGGCATGTGTCTTCATGCTGGCCATTTTGGGTGGACAATGCAATTCTCAACTGGTTAAAATCTGCCTGAACTAAATTTTCTTCCCTAGAAAATCTAAATCGCAACATTCAGGCTTGCAATCAGCAATCTCTTTAGTATTGTGATTACATAGCAGATTAATGTGACCTGTGTGCTCTATTTACAAGATAATTAAGACCCTGGAAAAGTCATTAACAAATCCTTGAATGAAGTAATGTCACAGCCACCAAAAAGGTTTTCATTATGCAAAAGTTTTCTTACCAGAAGTACATTTGTGGGTTATTTGCATTTCTAAATATTTGGCTTCTAGCAGTATCGATGTTTACAAATTCATCTCTTTTGTGTTTTCTGGCTATGCAAATTATTTTCCCACTTTTTTTTACTTTTGTTTTTCTTCTGAGATAGTTCCTCCCTAAAAATTCAGGTTGCCCTTGAACTCATAGCCATCCTCATGTCCCAGCCTCAGGCAGTGGGCTTATAGCTTGTTGGTGTATTCACTACTACAGGTGGCTCAATAGCATGGCAAGGAAATTCACGGGCTGGGAAGTCACACCGCTTGAGCCCACTACTATTGTAGAGAGCCCTGAGCAATTTACTGAATTACTGGAAGGTACAAATTCCTCATCTGTCAGGCTCATGCAGTTGGAGAACCTGCTATCCTCCAAAATCAGTCGGCATTAGATATTCTGACAGCAGCAAAGAGGGATACATATAAAAGTGTAAAAACTAAATATTATGTTTACATTTCTCATTCTTCTGCTAATGTCTCAGTAGTTCTTAAAGATCTTAAATAACAGATAAATAACATGTCAGACTCAAAAGTTCTCTAGACCATACCCTTATGCTCTTTATAAAAAGTCATTACTGTTTCTTATTGTGGAAATCTTTGTTGACTGTATCCTGTTGCTGTTCTTATTTGGCCCATGACGTACTCAATTGTTTCTTTGGCTTTGGATCCTCCAGACTTAAAGCTATATGCCTGTCCAAGTTGAAAATACCTACTGTCTTTTGAGGACATTTACATAGAACCCGTGAAAAGTATCTTTGACTGACGATCAACAACTATGACCCCTTTTCAGCCTGAAGAAGCCAGAGCCATTGCCCATTATTCCCTCATGGCAGTTTGGGTTACTTCTTCAGAGGGAGAAATATTATAGGCATCTGAGATAGATAGAGCTATTATAGGCAGGCAGATAGGGCTGGACCGTAGAGGACACAATACAGAAGGCCAGACACTTGGCAGCTGTGGGAGAGGCAGACACCTTTGCAGTGGGCCAGACCTAAAGACAAAAGATTAATCAAATGCAGCTACATGCCTTCCTAAGGATGGAGTCCCCATGTTTTCTACCTTAGACCTGCCTTACCTTATGGTTCTGCTCTATAAAAATCTCTAAAATTCCCTTGTCAACCCACTCTGGTCCCCTTCTGTCCCTCTCTTTGGCAGAAACTTTCTTTCCCTCAATAAATATATTCTGCACTTAGAATTGAGGCCATGCATTTTTTCCCCTTTCTCCCCCCAAAAAAATTGCATTTTCTGGTTTAATGGAAGATAGCCTCATCTTTACACCAATGGCCTTACTGAGAGCTAGAAGGTGGTAAATTTCCACTTCTAGTTCTCTTCTTGCCATGCTGCTTGATTTTTAAGCTCTTATCCACCATGTGGACTGTCTGCATGTCTTCTTGTGCCTCTAGATACACTTCTTTATTACAGTTCACCCATTAATCACCCAGCCACCACAGCCTGGCAGAGGCGTTTCTTGGAACAATGTGCATACAGCCACAGTTACATATACCGCTGAGGACTCTATTACATGTGGGTTAACACGACAGGTGTATTTCTCACATTAACCTCATCACAACCTCTCCACAGGAAATTGAAGTTTAAAGGCATTAATGAACTCGCCCATGGATTCCAGCTGATACGTAGCAAAGTGGTGATTCTAGTCCTGATCTTACTCTCAATGTTCTTACAACTCTGCTGGCCTGGATGACTTATTTTCATCAAAGGGTCAGGGAAAGCATCATTTTAAGTTGGAAGCAGAGACTGATAATCTGCTGTGTGCAGATTATGATTAGCACTCTGCTTATCCTTGGAGGCTGTACGCTCTTCATCCTCTAATTATGATCATTCTTTTATTGCAGTGACGAGAGCTAAACTGTCCCTGTTGGTACTCATGAAACACTAGATCACTGAGCCACTGAAACACACAGCTCCAAACTGAAATGTGCTATAAGGGAAACACATACCACACCTTAGAGTATCTTTAAAAATAGAAGAACTTAAGCCAAAAATTCATAATTATAAAATAGGTTAAAATTGAATTGATAACATTTTATATTTAAACCACTAAATTTGCTAACATTACATTTCTATGAACAGTGCTGAAACAGATTTTTTTTTCTCTTTTAGGGAAGGGTCTACAGGGTGCTCAGGGTCTCACTAGTAGATCAGACTCATAGTGATCCACCTTTTTACAACCTCCTAAAAATTGGGATTACAGGCGTGTGCCACCATCCAGTCTCAGTAGCCTTCTCAGTGCTCCCTGGGAGTGGGCCTGGTACGGCAGCCCTGGAGACTGAACCCCTGGGCCCTGCACCTCCTTACAGGGGCTTTAATCTGCTGAGCTATTTGGCTGGCCCTGAACTAAATTCTAATCCTGTTAAAAACTACTTTTCATAATTTATACACTTACAAGTGCCTATTTCTTAGGGGAGACATAAGAAATGTAAGGCAAATGTTAAAGCCTGAGATCCAAAATGCAGGTCAGAAACTCAGAAATATAACCAGTCTATTGTCAAAATTCTCTTATTTCCTATAGAATGTTGATGACAGAAATCACTTGACAATTTACATGAAAGCATTTAAACTGATGCTATACCATACTTGAGGATGATGGTATTAACATTCTCTAATAAATATATTACCAGCAACAAGAGAGAGAACAAAAGCACAATTGTATATTTTAGGTACAAAATGCATAGAAAAGGTGGAAGATAAATGCCACTGTCCACAGAATAAATGGTCTATACTTGGATAAAACTGTTTTAAAAATCAAGTATAGTGGTCATAAATCTCCTGAAGTTCAAGTGCTAATCAGACGTCTGGAGAGGCTGACTTTCTGGCTTTTGACCTGAAAGGCAAGTAATGAAAAGGGCCAGGTCTAAGTTATGAAAGTAAAACTCTTACAGACAGTGAGGATTTGACATAACTTTTTGAAGTACCACAGAGGTGAGTAGATTGTCAATGACAAATGCACTCAACAGAACACAGCGTTTTCTTTCTCAGAAAGCTTTACCAGCAATGAAAAGATAATAGCCAGAATAAAGTTGAAATACTTCTGACTGCCTCTGATACATATAGTTCAAATTATCTATCTATCTATCTATCTATCTATCTATCTATCTATCTATCTATCTATCTATCTATCTATCTATCTATCTGTTTGTCTGTCTGTCTGTCTGTCTGTCTGTCTGTCTATTATCTATCTGTATATAAATATCTATAAACACAAACACACACACATTTATATATAAACACAGAAAAATAGGAATAGCAAACATAAAGCTCCCTTTCAGAATAGCTTAATGAAGAGAATGCTTTCTGAATTATCAGAAGCAAAATGAATCTCAACTTCTGTCTATCTCATCATGATTAGTAAAGGAGTATCTTTCTCTGGACCACGGTGACACCTCAGAACTTGCCTCCACAAAATGAGCAACCACTGTTTTTGGTTGGATGATAAAAGAAAATGTACTATTTTGGGAAACTCTATTTAAAGATTTTGTGACTAAAACAAATGAAAGTTTAGAGAGAATCCTCATTTTCCTCCTTATGGTTTAGGAGTGTTGATCCTGAATTAATGTTTTATGATCTCATGAATTTACTACGTGAAGCACAAAGTTTCACTATTCAGAATTTCTGTGAATACTTTACTATCTCACCATAAGTGGAAAGGAACAATTTATATATGTATAACTATACAAAGTATGTAAAAACAGTGTCTCATAAACATTTTTCTAAAAACAAACCAAAGAAATACTAAATTTTGAGCTGTGGTTAAAATAAATGAATACTTATACTCTGACACTTTTCTTTTAAGAAAATCACAAAAGGACATTTTATTGTACTATAGGGTTTAATTTTCAGACCATGGACTTGTGGAATTCTGGTGGCCCTCTACCTATCTTCTCACTGTTTGCTTTACTTTATGTTTACTCTGCAATGGGAGAGAATTTGAACTGGCCACCACTGGAATCACTGTTCTTGATTGCATATGCTCCTTCAAGGCACATCCTTAATTATAAAAGACCATGCAAAAAATAAGTAAGAGAGCCAAGTTAAAGTAATTACCCATACTATTACTGTTTTATTTTGTAAAGGAAATCAGAACTGTGTCACTTAAAATATTATAAGTAACATGCTTTAGAATATGCCTGGTTTCTGAGCACCATTGACTCCGTTTTCAGTTTAGATGAATTGCAATACTGCTGCAAGCAAGTGTTATATGCAGTCAGGCAGGGTTGCTTCCAAAGAACAAGTAAGGAAGATGAGACGCTTTGCAACTGTGGGACAGACAGGCATCTCCAGCTATGGGCCAGACCTCAAGACAAAGGATTAAACAAGTGCACTACCTACCCTTCTAAGAACAAACATCAGAAACAGATATTAAAATGGGTCTATATCACTTTGACAGACCAGGAAACATTACTAACCCAACCTTCAAGGGGAAAATCCCCTGTTGTACATTCATGTTTCCTTGCTATATGGCTTTCAAATCTTACTGGTTGACCCTAGTTTTGTCCTACCTCATGTTCACCTTGGCAGTTCCCATATTTCCCACCTTAGACCACCTTACATCATGGTTTTGCTCTGTAAAAAGCCCTATAAGACAGGGTCTTTGGAAACCCTCTTGATTCTCTCTCTCCCCACCCTCTCTGTCTGTCTTTCTTCCAATAAATATATTGTTTGTAACTTATGTTGTCCATAAAATTCATTCTTTTAGTTTAGAGAACAGGAATTCATACTAGACATCTAAAAGGCTGAGAATTTCTTTCCCTCATGTCAGTACCTCCATGAGTGAATTTAGTTTGAGTAATGAGACTCAGAATTCATTCACAAACAGGCAAAACAAATTCCAGTGCTTTTCATTACAAGCTTATATTTATTCAGTGCTTACATACAAGGGGGGATGTTAAATCCTTGAATGAATTATGACATGTAACCTTTACATCTATCAAAGAAAGTAAATAAGGTTCTTGTTTTTCCAAGAAGAAGGTCCAGGCTGAGGGAAGTTAAATAACTTGCTATAGTCCCATTATTATATGGTGAATCCAGGATTCTATCTTGATTAATTGTTTTAAATAGGCATTCCGTTAATACCTCAGTCATCAAATTTTGCCTGACTTTGATCTTGAATAGTCAAAACAGCAGGACAAGGAAGCAATAACACTATTTTACTATTTTAACATTTTCTTGCTTATCAAATTGGTCAGATTTAATAACTATACTTTTAAAGTAAATAATTATTACCAAGTTAATCTCAAGCAGATCAATAAAATAATACCAAGGATGGTAAAGATGTCTTTGCTAAATAGAAGAAAGTAAAGTCATTATTCATAGTGTTTATCCATTGTCAGAAGGTACTTGGCTATGTTTTAATATAAGTATTAGATTTTATGTTTTTTTTATGACCCTCAACATAACCCTATCTTGGTCTCTCTAGACAATATAGCAGTTTGGATGTCTTAGCCATAAAGTCACTTCATTCCAGACTGTCTTAGCAAGAAGATTCATTTCTAACATACTTTTTCCTAACATATTTTAGAACCATTTGTCTATTTCATACAGCACATCATGTAGAACAGCTTGTGCATAGAATATTTTGCTGCAGGTAAAGCTGTTCAAGCCCTCAGCTGAATATACACCGAGCTGAACATTAACGCAGGAAGCCATTGGAAGAACATATGGTCACTGTCACCAGTGAAATCTCTACACTGCGCTGTATCATTAGCGATGCACTCACTAGGTTCAACCACAGAGCCACACGTGTTCATGTGGTCACGTGAGCTTTGGTGACTCAACCATTTGCCCTGGTTCATTTCAGCTTTAGCTATAGGCTTGTATTTACAGGTACACAAAGAAGTGAAAGGGCTACCTGACATGAAAAATAACTGAATTCAGAAAGAGCAACCGAATGCCTGGCTCAAAGCTGGGATCTTACCATTCCAACAGTCAGATCATTAAATTTGAATTATGGCCCATTACAATTCACTAGGCAAAAACTATGAAAAGCTGGATGCTTGCCAATAGAATTACACCCATGCTACCTTATTTTCAGCTTATGTAGTCAAACATATGTGTCACACACCAGCCTTCCCTGGTGCAATGAAGATGCAAATCGAAAGCTACAAGTTAAAGCCTTACGGAGTTTTTACCCTTATATATGGGAAAACACAGATCATTAATAGGTAATTCACTAGAGACTCCTGATTTCCCTATACTAGGACGATCTTAGCACATTATGGAGTATGTTATCTTTAATCCTCACATAAAATTGTACTCAGTGGCATAGAAGATTCATTTTTTATTCCTAGCTTCTTCTTTGTGACAAATGGTTTATGCGTGGAGCACATATAACCAGCTGCTTACCTGTCTTTCAACCCAACGTTGCATGAAGCTTATTGCAGCTCATTTCCAAAACACCCCACAAAATCCCATGGCTTCTGGTGATGGTGTCCTACCCGGTACTCTTCTACACTCTGTCTTGGCTTATTTGAGTGATTGAAAGGGTGCAGTGAAAATGACTCACTATGACTGATTTGTAGAAATAGTGTAGTTTGCACTTTGCTGTACCGGAGTGCCTGAAGGTAGCCAGGCACCACGGAACAGGTCCTATGGCCAGATATTTCCATGTAGCACAGTAGCCAAGATCCTCAGATGTGGAGGCTTGGGATGGGGAAAAAGTGGCCAGTCCTCAGCTAGTCTAGCAATACCACTGGAGCGTTGCATGGAAGAAAAGAAGACATCTTGCTGATTTCTGTCCTCAACATGAGAAGCATAAGGAACACAACCAACAGCCAGAAATAACAGTAGACAAGACACCTCCGTGGAGCCATTCTTCTTCTTTTTCTTTTCTTTTTTTTTTTTTTTTTTTTTTGTATTTTAGGTGTTCAGGGTCCCAGTACTAGATTGGACTTACATTAATCTGCCTGTTTACAACATCCCAAGAGCTTGGATTACCGCAGTGCACCACCACGCCCTGTCTCGATTGCCATCTCAGCACGCCCTCAGGGAGAGGCTGGTGCAGCAGGCCTGGGATCCGGCCCTAACCCTGGGTCCCTGTGCCTGCTTGCAGGTGCCTTAATCCACTGAGCTGTTTGTCCGGCCCTAAGTGGGGCCATTCCGCTCACCTTCAGATACGGAAGCCACTGTGAGCAAGAGATCTCAGATGTCTGGACATAAAGACCAGTCAAGCTGTGCCTTATCTGACTTCCAGGCAAAGAGAGCCATAAGTGCAGTATCATGGCTGCAGTTTTATCCCATCGAGTTCTAAGCTGGCTTATTACCACTGGATAACTATATTAGTTTTTTATCTGTGCCTTCATTACTTCATAAAGTAGATTTATTCTAAGTTAAGTTCCAATGTAGGATCTATTTTGCTGGTTTAACAAGGAAAGGGCAGTTTCACATTCAAGTTTGTGGAGAAATCACTTTTTATAACCAACTAAAATTTCACAATATCTCATAGTGCAAGTAGAGCGCATTATTTTTACTTCTCTATTTTGATGCTCAAGGATATGGAGAATATCATGAGACTTACAAAAAACCTCCTTCATATCCAAAGGTCATTCTTCAATCACTGTTCTTCTTTTTGTACTCTAGCATCAGGTAAACAGGAAAAGTTTTGCATTCAAGGAGACCTTGAATTTCAGCTTTACCAGATAGAAGTGTGTGGCCTTTGCAAACCTCAACGGGTTTCAGATTCTTGCCCTTGTAAATGGGGGTCATGCCACCTCATTTCCACACTTGTTGGGATGTTTAATGAAAGACAAAGTGGTTAAACAGGGTATCATTGTGCTAAGAATACACAGAATGCAATAAAGGTTAAGTGGTTAAATGTACTCTCTCCTGGTCCTTGTGTGTATTTCTCTACTGTAAATGTTTCACAGTTTATTTCTGGGGAAATAAATTGCACATGACCAGGTAATTTTTTTACCCATATTTTGCTATTCCACAATGCATAAATCATGATGGACATCATACATTTATCTGTTTGGTAATTTAAAAATTAAATAATTAAAAAAGAAACCTTGACAATGTGATTTTTTTTTTAATGTGATTTAAGATCTGAGGAGGTCAACTGAGAAGAGAAAGCGCAAGGTGGCATTATTCACCTTTTGGGTGAAGAAGAAAAAGAGGAAGACAAAGAGAAAGAGGAGGAGGATGAAAAAGGAAGTGGGGAAGGAGGGGAGAGAGACGGGGATAGAGAGAGAGAGAGAGAGAGAGAGAGAGAGAGAGAGAGGGTGGGAGGGAGCCCACTCTGATGCATAAGTAAGCCAAGTCAGAGAAGGTATTTATATGCAAGAATAAAATTAGCTATCTTGACTACTAAATTCAAGAGATACAAGTATCAATTTCTCCCTTTTTAAGGATTGAAAGAAGAAATGAAGTCAAGTTTAGGTTATATAAGGATATCTTATTTTCCTAAGACACATAATAGAATTTGGAGGAGAAAAAGCTTCGTGGTTGTCTTCCCTTAGCACAAAATCCATGTGAGAATGCCATGAACTTGGTGGCTTGAATGGAGGGGCAAACTCAGACTCTTCCATCTGCTGGGTGTTGTTCTTTTCTGAAGACCGCCTTCTCAGGGAAGTTCCTGCTGGACACACTCTGCTGTTTTGGCCACAAGCAGTCTCAGACATGAACTTGCCACTTGTGGCATTCTCTCAGAATGCAAAGGACAGTCATATACACTGTCTATCAAGCATATAATAAAGAGGGTGCATGAATGGGGAAAATGAACATCCAGAGAAGCATCATAACTTAGGAATTTACAGACCCCATAAATTTAGAATGTTGCTAGTCAGCTAATCAGCAATGCAGAAACAAGAAGATGAAATAAGGCCTCAGTCACAATGCTGTTGTGTCGCACAATGTCACTTTGTGTGGATTTGCAAATTCAAAGCTACAACACTTCATGCACAAATACGAAGCTGCATAATTAAGAAGGAAGAATGAGAACGATAGATCATGGGTCATAAATTTGTTTTACTTTGCAGGAAAAACATGCTAAATAAAGAAGCTGTGTTTAAATAAATGGGATGCATACCCAGGGCTGACAGGAGCTGTGTGAGGGGGCACAGCCTGTCGACCAGCAATGCCACTGGCCACTCGACTGCGAGGTATTTACACCAACCTTTCCTTTGAATGGTACAAGCATATTTCATTGCCTTAATCAAAAGAGAAATTGGCTTCTTGGGTAAGTTGTAGGAGAAAAGCATTTTACAACTGGAATTCTGGAAATTTGTCTGCTATCAAGAAAAGTTTTATATCTGCTGAAACAAAGGAAAATGGCTATTTATTTTTAAAAAATAAACAGGTACCCAGAATGGTAGATGTTGTATTTTTTGCTGTATTTATCAGCATCAGAAATAGAGTAGTAACCTCTCTGAGGGTTCTGATGACCCATAAGAATGGAGTCGAAGTTCTATGGTTACCTAATATCTGTCATTCACCAGGTAGATATCAGGAAGAGATAAATGCCAGTGCTCGAGCACAATTGATGCCTCTTTTTGTTTTCTCCTGAAGTTTTCTTAAATATTCTAGATTTAGCACAAGCCTTAGGAGACTATCACACATAATAATTCTGCTACCATTAAAAATGATTAAATGCATCAATGGCTTGCTATTGGGTTTGCATAAAGGCACAAAGAAATATACACACAGGGGCATGTCTGGTATACAGGACAGTAATTTACTATATGGGGATGGTTTAAAAGGAAATCTGGTTCTAGTAATGTCCTTTAGCATGATGTTTCTTTTTTCCAATCTATCTGATCTGCTACAGTGAGGAGATGTTTGTGGCAGAATTTTCACCAGACCCAAATCAAGCATTATCAAAGTTGGACAGTTGGGCATTTTTTCTACAATATTTGTATATTCTTTATAAAAGGTGACTTTAAACGGTGCCTGTGAGTCTTGTCTGTTTCATAGCTGTCAATGATTATAGATGTTCCAACGTTATACATTCTATTACAGCATATGAATGGATTTGAAGCTTAGCCCAAAGGAATGTAAATGGCAGAGGTTGAGTCCAGTTGCTTTTCCATGGGAAAATATGTCTGTCTGGCCATTTTCTCTGCTTTGAGAAAAATTTAATCACATACATCTCCATCTAAGTTTGGATTTTGCTACCCAGGGGATATGTGACAACGTCTGGAGACATTTTTATTTGGCACAGCTTGGGACCGGAGGGGCATTCATTGGGAATGCTGCTAAGAACTCAGCTGTGCATAGGAAAGCTTCCAACAACTCAAAATTACATGCCCCCAAATCATAACAGTTTCAAGTCCAAGATCTCAATTTAGAAAGACAAACAAAAATTAGTGTGAGAAAGGATCAACGATTTCTTTCTTATGTAGTGTTTCTCAGGTCTAAATTTAACACGAGAAGGCTTATGTGAGTCCTGCAGTCTTGTTGGTTTAACATCATTGAGGACGTACATTCTTTTGTGATACTCTGCACACAGTGTGGAGGGTTCAAGCCTCTTCCATGTGTGATTTCCTAACATAGAAAATCAAGAACACATCTGTTTAAGGGGCCAAGACACTAGAGGTCAAATTTTACATGCATCCAATAAAAGCTCAAAGCTGTTGTTTCCCCATGTTTTAAAATCTTTATTTTCCTCTTCTTAGTTTTTATTTTTCTTGATTAATAGTATACAATATGGAATTTGAAGTTTTTTTTAGACAATTAAACTCATTTGAATTCTATATAATTCCATATAACCTATATCTATTCAGTATTTTGTATTTAGTGAGCACTGTTCTTGTTTTACAGGCATCTAAGCATGTAACTTAGATTGAGGGATTTTCTTTTAATGGGAATAGGTGAATGCCAGAGCTTTGATGGAGGATTGATAGAAGCCACCAAATGAGTAAAGTTCAGGGCTGGAAAAGAGTGTGGTGGCACTAGCGAATGGCTTGCATGTTGGTTTTTGCAGTGCAGATGGCTGCAGAAACTATGGACACTTAAAGATCACACGAGGAGTTAGGTGATAGCTCAGCAGCATAAGCACCTGCCTGGCAAGCACAAGGTCCAAGTTCTGTCACCAGAACTGTAAATAAAGATCACAAGCTTGTTTAGATACAGACTGTGGGACAGTCAAGACTAATGAAAGAATTTTGACCTTTTTTAGACAAGAGGAAAATATCAAATATACATCAGAGCAAGGGAGTGTTACAAGCAAATGTGTGCCTGAGTTGGAGCAATCAGGGTAATAGTGGACTCCAGGGATGAGAAGGCAGAAAATCTGAGCATGGAAACCCATCCTGATATGGGAATTAAAACCAGAGTGTAGCACTGGGTGTGATGAAAGCAGACTAGCAAATGAGACTGCAAAAAATTTCATTAGAAATGTGACACAGAGGAAGAATGTTATAGGAGAAACCCAATGAGTTCAGTTTGGAACTTGATGAAGTTGATTTCTTCTGGTACATTTTCTTTTCTTTTGGTACAGGGGATTAAACTCAGTACTTTGTGCTTGCAAGGCAGGCATTTATGTGACTGAGCTATCTCTATAGATGATGAAGTTGAGATATGAAGAAGAATGTCAAAGACATTCTCATCACGAGAGCCACAATAGTGGAATAAACTTAAATGACAGAGGATATAGATGAAGAAAAAAATTGGGAAAAGTGAGAGTTATTTATATGGAGATGGTAGAACCATAGGAACTGGCTGAGATTATAAAAGAGAACACACAAGATAAGAAAAAAACACTGTGGGTGATACACTTATTGAAGGACTGGAACCAAATTGGAAACTAGTGAGCAAGATGGGAAGTACAGCATGGTTGATTCATGATGGAGACATCGCTGTGAGGCTACAGCTAGGCAAAGAGCAGATAGAAAAAATTAGAGAAGAATTAAAACTAAAGGAGAGTTGAGCAGGAGAAAGGCTGAGAAAAGTTCAGCAGGTAGATCATTAGGAGGTTAACATGGGCCAAAGAGAATAGTTTCAGCAGGGAGTTAGGAGAGAAACGAGATAGCAAAATCTGTAGAGATGAGGAAAGACATGAGCACTGGCTGAAAGAGCATTAGTGTTTAAGAGTGAATTAATTTCTGGGCTACAGAGCTCTAACAGCGAGTGTACACAGCAGAAAGAAGATCATAAATCACAGATTCTTTAATACAAAGCTGCATCAGCATCATCTTTAGCCTGCCATTTGCCCTTTTATTTCTAAAGTTTGGTTATGGAAAACACAATTGAAATAGAGAAAAGAGAAAGAGGCAATGTGACCAAGGGATGTACAGTTATCAATGGGCAGAATGTCAGTATGCTAGCTTCAAACCATATAAACAAAAACAAAAAAAAAAGAACAACATGTGTCTCCAGATTTTCCAGCCATTAATTCTAAACTCCCAGATACACTAGCAAAGTGTTCATTCCTGCTTCCTTTTACAGGGCTAAGTTCCTGATATACTGGTATTCTTTATTTCAAAAAAAGGTTCTGATATGTCTTACATTTTTTTTAAACCAAGACAGGCCAATTTTGCAACTCCTACAGGGAATGTAGGAAGGAGGTATAATGTGGCACTGCCTACATTAGCTAACTATTTTGTCATTTGTTGAGTGGAACTTCCAGCAGTGACATAGAAGCAATGTTTGTCACAGTTTAGAAAGCCACTTTGCTACAGTTACCAGTGAGGGATCTAATTTTTGCCTGCTGAGTATTAGAGAATACTAGAGACAACTGAATGAGCATGTATCAGAATCTATGAAGCCAAGCACTTACTTCACAACAGGGTGGGACAAGTTTCATAACATGGAGTGGTCTGAACATGGTCCCTTCCTCCGTGGATGTCTTGAGTTAGATATGCATGATGTGCACATTGGCTCAGTGTGGTTAATGGAGACACAATCAACACTTTTGAGACTTTTGAGGGCTTGAGGCTCCTCTTGGACCTTTGACAGAGGTGACACTAGAAACCGTCAAGGAATGAGTGTATTGATTCCAGGAGGTCTACCAGTTGGTGCAAAAGTCTAGATGGTTGCTATTAATGGTTTTCAAACTGATTTTCGGTGCTGGAATCTTTTATTCAATAAACCTATGGAGGAGACATAATACAAGTGGAAACACTCTTTGGTGACTAGGAGATTAACAAAGGCTTCTAACTTTTTTTTGATCACTAGCAGTGACGTTGAGATAGCTCTGAGAAAAAGTGACTTGAAAACTGCTCCTTTTGATCATCTTCTTCATGAAAGCAGTCAAGTTCTGAACAAGATAACACTTTAATGATACCAATAAACAATGAAAGATTGGCTAGCACACAAATCAATCAATAGCAATTTTAGACCCTTTTAAAACATTTCTTAGGACAAATCTTGAGGTCCTGCTAGGAGTTAGGCATGAATATACAATGAGAAAACCAAGAAAGGAAACCCCATAGCTTCCCAATGAAATTATGGTGGTCTGCAAGGCTATATTAAGGTTATCTCATTGCTTTCCAAATAATTCAGGGGTTATAGGTGCATATTTTTTTCTTAACAGCTAAGAAAATTTGGTGAGATTTATGATGTGACATGCCCCAGGGTACTCAGTTGATTTGGCTGGGAGCATACTCAGGACTTGTATTCCAATGGCAAGCTCATAACTGGGCTTTCCCTGGTTTCACGCTGCAGATTTGAAGCAAGCTCACATCTGAGAGCCATGAGATCAGAACCAGCAATTCTCTCTGTTTCTCTCCAGTCCAAGTGCCTTGAGGTAAGGACTGAACACCTCATTGTTTTGTCGCTAAGCTCAAAACACTCTGTCTTCAAAATAGTACTGAGGAGCTCAGGTCAAAGAGAAGACCCATTAAAACATTTAGATTAGATTCCAAGGTGCATCTAAAAGATTTGAAGTTGGTTGGCACTGAGCTGTATGAAATATTTTTCTGTGGCAGTTTTTGAAATTTGCAAAAAGTGTGCGGAACTTCCGCTAACCGTTGCAGCTCTGTGATGTTCTGTGGCTAGGCTCTAATGTGCATTTTCTGTTTCTGACTCAGTTTTCAGAAACATGAATGACAAAGAATACTCTCCTTTAAAACAAGTCAATTATTTTGCTTCCCATGCTTGGGTGTAGATGATTTTTAAAAGTAATGAAATTAAAATACCAGTCAGGAATAAGATTCAACACATGAGCTACATTCTGTATTTTAAAAAAGTCTTCCACAATGGAGATAAAGCTTTTCTCAGGTCTAATACACCCATTTTCTTATGAAAGACATATCTTATTAACGTGGTAGGAGATCAAATGATTAGAAAAAATACAAAGAAAAATTAGAAAACTACAAGGGAAACCAGACAAATAGCAATGTCGTGGTACACATAAAACTAAAAATAGTTTATTGTTAGGGTGGCTAAGAGGGAATTGCCATCAAATTCACCAACCTTCTATTTATTTCTGACTTGGGTCACAGAGAACTGTCTTTTTTATTTTGAAACAAAATAATAAATAATAATAAAAAGTAATCTATCCTCCTCCTGCTTTCTTTTACTCACAAAGAAATCCTCACCACAGTTTTATATCCTTCAAAAGACAACACTGCTCGCGTTTCAGAATGCCAGGTCAATGGAACTACACACTTTCATATTAACTTAAAGTGGATTTCACAGCTTATTTCTGATTTTATGGCACTTATTCTAGTTTCTGTCAGCAGAAAAAAAACCTGCCTTCATAGTGGAAGCCTGACAAGTTATTTCAACTATATTAACAGCAGGCTATACTCTGCTGCTCTTTTGTACTTTGTGGCATTCCTGCAGTACCAACTAGAAACCAGGGGTCAATTTGTCTGAGTTTTGGGATATACTAGAATTACATTTTTTCTCAGCTTTTTATTAAGAGAGACATCAAAAGTAAAGGTTTCTGCCAAATACAAATTCTTGGCAATACAGACCCAGTTCAATGATCAAAAAAGGTAGTCACTACCCTGAAAACCAACCAACCAAGAAAAAGCAGCAAGAGGCAAGGCTGATTTATGTCTGTAACAAATGTTCTTATACTAGTCTTAGCCCAAATTCTCAAGAAAGCAGAGCCTGAAGCATAGATCAAGGTGCTAACAATTTATTTCAGCAATAAAAAAGAAAGAAAAACAAGGCAGCTAGAGTGAAGAAAAAAGAAGTGAGGCAAAAAAATTAGGCAAATATTGCACTGTGATAGTCACTGTCTTAAAGTGAGGCACCTCAACACAGAGCATTTCCCCTGGAAGTTGAGGTTGATCCATGTTTCACAGTCGGATCTAAACTATCCACTCAAAAGCTCTTGTGTTCGGAGCTGGGACTTTTGAAAGGTTACTGAGCACCCTGACTTAATCAGTGGTGTAACACATGAATAGGTTCGTAATTTGATGGCATTATTGGAAAGGATATTGGGAAGACATGGGGTCTAACTGAAAAGAGTGGGTCGTTAGACCATATCTTGGGACTATATCTTGTCTCCAGAATGGTTCATTCTTTCTGTCTCTCTCTGTGTTTCTTTCTCTGTTTATCTCTGGGTCTCTGTGCCTCTGTCTCTGTCTCTCTCTGTTTTTCTCATCTTCTTAGCTGTCCTGAGCTGAGAACCTTTCCTGGATTATTGGCTGAATATTTATACCTCAGTCTCAGGTCTAACAGCCACAGAACCAACAAGACATGGGTCATCACTTCTAAAACCATAGATTGAAACAAATCTTCCCTCTTGTATATCACTTTCATCAAACATAAAAGAGGTGGTCTAGGGGTTCTGAGTACAAGTTCAATGCAGTTTCAGTCAGTTGTAAAACTTGGGTCACAGGTATGGTTCTAAGCTTTTCAACAAGCCAAAAGGAAACATTGTTAATGATTTAGATTTCTACACTTATGACAAAGGATTGAGCTGGTGGCCCCAAATACAACTTTTCCTAATGGTGCATCAGGGAGAGCTTTTTCCCCTGGGACACTACCACTGCTTAAGGACTAAGTGTTGTTCTCATGAATAGTCAATAAAATAGTTTCACAGCATCGTGTTTTGAAACTTTCAATGCTAGATAATGATAAACAGACAAAAGATGTTCAGGAAAATGCCACAGGGGCCCAACAAGGCAGCAGAGATAGAAAACATTATAAAGTGTGCATAATGTATACAACACAGTGTATTTATTCTGTCAAATGCACTTGTGATAATACTACTGTAGCACAAACTCTACTCTGGAAGTGTGCCATACATTCTCTGGGGCTCTTCATCTGTACTCTACATGGCTATCATGAGAATTTAATAATATAAGATATGGAAAATTCTAGTGACATAATGATCTGGATTTGAGAAAAGAAAAACCCAGAGATTCCAATATTTAAGGTCTTCTGGCAAAGAGGATACATTGTATCTTTAATGACATCAGTAAAAAGGCTTTTTTGAAAGGATGACTTTGTGATATGTTGAGATTGAAAGATATTATAATATCAAAAGCTATTATAAATTAAATACATTATAAACTGCATATATTATAGATTGAAATATATTATAATATTAATAAGGTAGTAATGTGTGAATTCTATTATAAACAGTATGGTTATGAATTGAGGTTAGGGCATCTAAATTACTTGGATTTAAAGGGGCTCCTGGGCTTTCAAATCCTGAGTGATTGACATCTTACAGGATACAAGGAAGATGCAGTAGACTCTTCATTGAGTTATGAAATTTCTCCCACATTTTCTGAGCCCTTCACATTTTCTCTTCTTGTGTGAGTAATTCCAGTATTCCAGAGGTTTACTCATTTATATTCCATTTATTTGCTCTTCTTGTGGGCATTTTACTCCACTTACTATTCACTAATTAAACAGAATTAATAAAAGAAGGCCTGCTCCCAATTACTGGATGTGGCAAAGTGGTATTCTAATAAAATAGAGGGCAGAGCTTTATTGAGGACAAGGCCTATGAGAAAATTTTAAACAAGTTTGCATCTTTAGCTCTCAATGAGTTCAGTGAGAGCTTGCTGAATAACTTCTTTGGACAGTAGAGAAAGTAAAATTAGTAAATAAGCAGTGCTATTTCCATTGCTTCAAGAGTTTATAATCTTATGAGAAAGGTACATCTTATGATTACAACATAGATAACAGAAGGAAGTATTAAATGGAGCCCAAAGCTACTTATCAAATGGAAAGGAAAACCTAACTGTGGGTAGTGTGGGAGCTTAAGATAAACAAGGAAAACATGATGATGTGTACCTGTGAGTAGCCAACTGGATCTGCGTTTTTGTACATCTGACTGCTGCATGTATTTGGAGAGGTGAAGGATTCTCAGAGCAAATTTGCACTCCTAGGGCTTCCAAACCACAGTGAACCCTTGGGCCAAGCATCAGTCTGAATGCCCAGTAGTTGATGCTGTGGCTTTCTTTTATCTCCACATTCCTCAACAAAAAAGCAAAGTGGTACAACTCATTTCATTTCCACATGAGATTTTGTTACAGAGGACAAGGAAGAAAACCTTCAGTACCAGAAATCAGAGCACCTATTTCCAGGCAAAAAGTAAATGCTATGAGAGACGATGACTCAGTCTTATTGGCTCTCCAAAGTACCACAGCCCAGGACAAGACTGTAACAGTAGAAGTGTTCTGAAATTGGTGCAGAACTTGCAAAGACTATGTCCCTACTGCTATGTTCATTTGGCATAGGAGTGACCCATGGTCTCATTTGGGGGAAGCTGCTGGCTCTTGTTCTTGATGGACATGGCCATGTGGAAGGCTCATGACCACAGACAACAGGATTAAGGGACTCACAATAGAAACTGCCCTCTGTTGCATCCTTTCCTGTAAACCTCCTAAAGAGAGCAACAGACAGATCACTGGAACATTTAACATAGGTTTTTAGTCATGCTTTAAATACTTTTCTGTATAAGTTGAACAGTGTCCTCCAAAAGTTAGATCCCCATTTGAACTGCCAGTATGTGTCACTATGACCATATTTAGACAGAAGGTCTTTGCATGAATGATTAAGTTAAAGACCTCAAGATGGAATCTTCATTTTGGGCCTATAATCCAATGACTTGTGTTTATAAGGGAAAAGAGAGAACTGGCACAGAGTCACATAGGAAAGAAGGTTATATGGGGACAGAGGCAGATACTAAAGTAATGTGGCTAAAAGCCAAGCAAAGGCAAGAATTATGGGAGCCACCAGGGAAACATGTTCTCCCTCAGAGTCTCCAGAAGGCAACAGCTCTGCTGACACTTTGATTTCATACTCTACCTCTAGAACTCTGCGATAATAAATTTCCATTGTGTTAAGCTACTCAGTTTGTGATCATTTGTTACAGCAGCCCTAGGAAACTAATACACCTTATCGGGGACAAGAATTAAAAACACGTTTTTCAGCAAAACACGAAAGCCCATTAACCATGTTTTATGTTCTGGAATCATGAGACTATTTGCTCATAAGGTTAGAAAGTAATTTTGAAAGAAATCAATATACAAATGCTTTTCTGTAAAGATTGCAAGAAAAACATCATTAATTTGAACCAGTTGGAGGGCAAGTGCTTGTGAAATAGTGATGAACACTAAAATATTTTCTTATGCCCATATGTTATCAGAAATATGCTTACTGGAGGCCCAAGAATGATCCTACTAGCTTTAGCTGACCAGGAGCTCATAGGCATCTCTGCACCATAGAATAAATCCTTTTGTTCCACCTGCTAAGCCCTGGTGTTTGCCACCTGGAGGGCATTCCTCTCCCCGTCTCATCCCCATTGCTCCTTCAGTTCTGGAGAACCCACTGCTCCTGATACTCCCCAGCTCTGTGCCTTTCTTCCTTCTGCTATTTGACTGTAGTCTGTCAAGAACCACGTTTTTAGCTTCTGCAGTTGACCAATCCATTAGTGTGTATGTACTTTTTAAAAATGTATTGCTGCAGTCCTACGGAAAATGCACTACTATTATGGACTACTAGACTATATTGGAATATTTTGCTGAATTCATGCAACTACAATATTTAAGTGACAATGGAATACCTTTCTCTGACAAAACTAAACTTTTTAAAAGGGACACAAATGAAGGATCATTTTGCATCCAGATGTTCAAAAAAGTGAGGAGAGATATATAGCTACCTTCTCTTAATTCAATGAATAGAAAAATTTGTTCTAAAAGTGTTCGTGGACAGGATATCATGTCTGCCTCTTTTACTATGAGTAACCACTAAGAAGACAACAATATGCAATGTAGTAATTATTGAAACTGTCCTACTTATCGACTGTGAAACTGTCTCATTTCTATTTCTCAATAAAATCATTAAAAAATAAAAATATATTGCTGGATTGTGATGAAATATTGAAACACATATAATCACTTCAATTTGATACATGAAAAAGCCATAAAGGTGAAGTAGCATGCATAATGTTATAATTGATAAGGTGTTCTTTTTTTTTTTTTTTTTTTTGAGGAACCGGGGATTGAACTCAGGCCCTTGCACTTGCCAGCAAAACACTTATTCCACTGAGCCACCTCCCCAGCCCTGGTAAGCTGAATCTTTTTTTCTTTTTTTGAATTGTTTTCTTGTATGTATTTCGTACAGGGTCTCCTGGGTCTCACTACACAGATTGGACTCATACTGATCCTCCTGTGCTCAGCCTCCCAAGTGCTGGGTTTACAGTTGTGCACCACCACATCCAGTCTCAATTGCTGTCTCAGTCTGCCCGAGGGGTGGGACTGGCATGGCAGACCAGGGACCGAACCCTGGTCCTTGCCGTAGGTGGTAAGTTTTCATTTCAATACAGATTCCTTTGATACCAAAGCCCATGCCTACATTGTTTCCTTTTTTTTGTGTTGGACTCCTACTCATCCGTGAAGAGCCTTCTGAATATCACCTTTTCTTTTGGTACCAGGAATTGTACTCAGGACCTCACACTTGATGCATGACTAAGCTAAAATCACTGCTCCTTACATCTTAATAAGGGAAGCCTTCTCAAAACCTCTGGGAAGCGGTGTCACTACTAAGCTGTTACTGTCTCTGTTTATATCTCAGTATACATGTAATGATTATATATCCTAGATTTAAGGAAATACATATATAAAATTCGCTATTTATTTGCAATAGCTACATTTTATGGGTGTGTTATGGATACAAACTTAGTAGATACTCAATTTTAACACCTAGAGGCAGTTTATAGTCAAACTCTTTTCTTCATTGGCTTTTGTCTTTTCTGGAGGTCTCCATATCCTGTCTGGATCTGTGATAATTAACTTTCAACTTCAAATACTGGATGAGTGGTTTAACAGAGTTCAGAATGTGGGTGATGAATTTACTGAAGAGGGAAGCCTGACCCTGGGGTGGGTGGTGCCGTCCAATTGGTTTGAAGTCCAGATCAGGTAGAAAGGGAAAGGAGGAAGTCTCACCTCTGCTCTGCGGGAGAGATCCAGTCTCCACCCTCAGTGGCAGACATCCATCCACAGGCCTTAAGCACACACCCTCCAGCCTCCCTGCACAGACTCCAATAGGACTCCATGTGAGCTCAGGGTCTTCCACCTTTGACTGTGTTGTCCGGCTTTCCCATGCACAGGAGGCCTTTTCACCCTTCTTCTAATCCTGACACTATTGTTGTTGGTAAGGCTACACTGTGGACCACATGTCCATTACTCTACTGATGCAGAGTTCTTGTTAGGTCTTGCTGGCACATATAGACACCGAGATGCCAAATCCTTGGACCTCAGTTCTGACCTTGCTCTCTGTTTGAAACGTTCCTCAAATCTCATGGGTGAAAAGCTGGGTTTCCAGCTCACTGGCTTTGGAGAAAGTGATTGCAGTAGCATTAGCAATGTACTCACCCATTCGGAGACCATAATTTGATGGTGTTATTAGGAAATGGTAGAACCAGGAACTAGTGTCTTGGTGAGTATGATCTTGGGGGGATTGTATCCGGTCCTTTGGACCCTTTCTCTGTCTCTCTGTCTGTGTCTCTATCTGTCTATCTTTCTCTGTTTGTCTGTCTGCCTCCATTTCTCTGTTTGTCAATTTCTCTCTGTCTCTGTTTCTCTGTCTCTCTTTCTCTGTTTTTCTGCCTGTTTCTCTCTCTCCCTCTCTGCCTCTCTCTGCTGGCATGTGGTCAGATGCTCTCCTCTGCCACATTAGGAGTATAAAAGCAATGGCTTCCACCAGTCATAGACTGAAATTGCTATCTGGAATCAACTAAATCCTCCCTTCCCAAAGTCATTTTTCTCAGGTCTTTGGTCACAGTGAAGAAAGCCTGACTAATACACATTCAGATGTCTCCAAACTGTGCTTCTATTTGCACAGAACTGAGCATTGTCTTCTCCCTCTTCTTTTCATTAAAAGTTAAAATGATATTTGAGTGGGAAGTAAAGCCACTTACCCTGTGCATTACATCATCTTGGAGAAAATATCACATGCTGCTTTCAGAGAAGACTGTGTCTGGTACACACAGCATTTGGGGACATAGCACACTGCTGAACTGCAGGAGCGGGAAATTTATATATTGCTTTTGATTATGAGAACTCTGATATATGGTACTGCGGGGAGTCCTTGGGGCCTGCATTCCCTCTGTGAGGCTGAGCTTATCTTACCTGAAAACAAATGAAAATTTCTGAATAATTCATTAAAATTTACTGGTACTGCCAGGATAAGTGATCTGTTTAATGGTTGACTAGACTAAGGGTGGGAGGTAAGGCCTTTGGGAGGCTGAACCCCCTCACTGTGGCACTTCATGCATATTCTAAAACTTTAGAGTACCTTATATCTTCCATTCATTTGGCTGTTTGGGACAAGCATGCTAAATTAACCAATGAAGCCAATCTAGGTTCAGGGTTAGGGGCAATAAATCAGGATTAAAAATACCCCAGGTGATTCCCCCAGAGGTGAGATAAATCCTCCATCAAAAATATTCTCTCCATTGCTCCCTCTTTCCTCACTCCACTCTCATAATGCTACACATACACACACAGACACACACACACACACACACACACACACACACACACTCTCTATAAATTCTCCTTATAGCTTTGTCATTGATTCTATCCCTGAGTTCTTAAGAAAGCTAACCATAGAAAGTTGAGTAAACAATGCTGTTTTCTCATCCCGAGATGAGAAAGGGGGTGCATTTCAGAAATCTGTACTGATGACTGGCTGAAGCTGGAGAGAGGAGAGAGAAGGGAAGAACAGTCTAGAAGAGAGGCAGGGAAAGAAAGGGACAGCAGAGTGTCAAGAAATCATACTCAAAGCAGAAAGGAAGAAATTTCTTTGAAGAAATGGAAAATGGGAGATGTGGAAAGACATCTTGGAACCACTTCATTTGCGAAGCTGCTTCTAAAACAAAGGTTAGGATATTTGACTTCAAGAACTTTTTCTCTAAAATGCTTTTGCTTGCACTCAATAAATCTGAGAATTCAGTCATGAGTCAAATCCAAGTGGTGGCTCGGGCCAACAAGGAGGTCAGTAGATACAAGCAGGACTTGATCAGATAGAGTGGTAACAGCAAGTTTTCGTTGTGAGAACAAGACTGCCCAGAATGCCCAATACATCACTCCAAGTTTCTCAGTTGTTTTTCTAGAGAAATTTTCACTAAGGCTTAAATTTTTAAATAGTTACCATGTGTGTGCATGTGTGTGTGTGCGTGTGTGTAATATATGAAGCACTGTGTTCTGTTTTATTCTTGTGCTTCTCTTACCTTCTTCAGTTCTACAATCCCATCATATTTTATCTAATGGCATAACTCATCCTTGATGAACTTTCAGTAGAATAGACTTTCAGAACAGATATAACATCACATATGGGCTATAATTTGGGTATGGTGTGAGGTTTCCATTGTGTCATTCACTTTGTAGAGGGCTCCTTCCTGACCTTAAGTTGCAGGTACACTTATATTTCCCCAGCAGCACAAACATCTCTCACTCAGTTTGAAGCATTTCATTGTGTTCTGTACTCAGACATATTCTCTGGAAATACGAAATTGAGCAAGGTGTGCAGGTGTATTTTTCATGGCTTTTATTCAGGTGAGAGAGACAGTAAGTTAGAAAATAAATGTAATACTCAGGTGGTCATACATGCTCAGAAGAAAACTAAAGTGGAAGAGGTGAGAAGGAAGTAAGGGGACACTTATTCTCCACTGGGGGTATAGGACACCTTCTTTTAGCAGGTGACATTTACCAGACTTCTGGAAAAACAGGATGGAGGTAGGTAGCCAGAGGTCTCAAGAGGGAGCTCCTTTCTTAAATTATGTTCATTAGTACAATTTTGATGAATATAACAATCACGTTCATAATTGGGAATTTGTCTCATATTTGCTATATCTTAGTTCTTCTGTTTTGCAAGCCTCAACTCCTCTCTTCAATCCCTCTTCCCTTCTTTACTTTATTTTATTTTTGGCGGAACTGGGGATTGAACTCAGGCCCTTGTACTTGCCAAGGAAACACTTGTTCCACTGTCCTTCTTTATTCTAAAAGTGCTATTTCTGTTTTATCCTTTTCCCTTTCATCCCCCTCCCCAGTTCCCTTTTCCTCTAGAACATTTACTTCCTATTTCATAACCTCTGCTATACATTTTGCTTCTTTGCACTTTCAGTTTCTCACACCAGAGACAATGCGACATTTGCACAAGTGTCCAATTCACTAGATTTAAGAGTATGGTCTCATGGTCCATCCATTTAAATAGAAACATCCAGTTTATCCTTCTTTATGGTTCTACTGTATGAATGAAAAATATACCTTTTTTTACTCGTTTACCAGTTAATGGGCATTTGTCCCTCTGGCAATGGAATTAATCAGTTTGAGCCTCAAGAAGGGAAAACTGGGGCAGGAAGAATTACAGGAATATAAGTGAGATGTGGTAGCAGAAAAATAGAATTTTGAGCAGGTTCACACTTTGATAGCTGTAGAGGAAGATACAATTGAATAAGGCAAATTTGAAGAAGCATTTATTCATTTTGCCCTGTGTTCCAACCACTGAGAAGGATTTTAGAAAAAGAAAATTGAGATCACCATCTAAGCCATTGTGATTCTTTTTTTTTTTTTTTTTTTTTTTTTGTGGAACCAGGGATTGAACTCAGGCCCTTGCGCTAGCCAGGGAAGCGCTTATTCCAATAAGCCTGAGCCATCTTCCTGGCCCCTGTCATTATGATTCTTGGGCTGCAACACAAAATATAAGTGTGATACACAGAAAGGGAAACACAATTGCTATTTTTCAGCCTTAATTCCGTACTGTCTTTGGAGATGCAGCCAGCACATCATCCAGGAACTATGCAGTGGAAGCAGAACATAGTCCGTCACTTCCAAGGTACTCAACGTGGCCTCATTTGTGCTCCAACGCCACAGTTTCCTAATTATCCACGGGTTTCCCAAGTCATTATGTTTAGACCCTAGTCTTTATCTGATCTTGACTTACTGAATGGGTGTGTGAAGACTGCAGTTTATGCTTTTCTCTTTTAGCCTGAACTATTAGCCAAATAGTTGGTCACATTGGTTACCATGCATGTAAATTTAGGTAGAACAGCTTTACAATGCCTAATCTTTATGGAGAAATCTTGGGTCTTAAGATTCTTTTTCTTTTCTTTTAAAAATTTGTATTTTCATTAATGAATTTCTGCTTCCCATCCCTGGTTTAAATATAATTTTCTTTTTCCTATAAGACAGCAAAATGGTATAATTTTTATAAATTTATATTTGAAAAGGAATTGCTGACATGAAATCAGATTAAGAAGCAGAAGATTTATTGATCATGATATTGATTATTTACCTAAAAACAAGTAAATTATTTTGGTTTTGTTAGATTGGTAAAACTTCTAGATAAAACCATAATTTCAGAGCCTTAACTTAGTCTTACCTCTACCTAGCTGGATTTGAATAATAAATGAATAACCTGTAAATGAAAAATCCATCTAGTTTTGATAAGAAACATCCACAATACATAAACAGTACTTGATAAAGGAAAATTTAAACCATGAATATCTCTGTAGAGAGTCTGACAAATGACTGGTCATAAAATTACTCCTCCAACAGCCAGTGATTAAGGAATGTAGATCTTGTGTAATTTAAAATGATATAAAGAATATGTTAAATGAAAAATTTAAGTTAGACAAAAACCTGAATAATATCATAATCTGTGCCAGGGAAGAAATAATTTTATTTTTTGCACTATGACAGGTCAACCAGGCAGCTGGGTCATGGAGCATAAGAATAGTGAGTGGCTTCTTTGGTAGTTAAATATTATTATTAAGAAAGCTTATTATTAAAATAAAGAATTGCAGCATGTCTACAGGCACACTTCTTTTTGGAGGCAGTTCTTCCTGCTAATTGAAGGTTGTAGATTTTACCTAAAATTTCAAGCCCTAAATTTCCTTCAAGGAGTTTGTACATTTTTCTTTTCCTTTAGAAAGGAATTGTTTCTTTTCACTAAGTTTCTCCGGGTTCTAGGGACCTCAAATCATTGTAACAAAAGTCAGCAAGTGAACGCTAGCTCTCAAAACGACATGTTTGTGTCGAACAAACATGTCTTTTTATATGGATTTTTTTTTAACAATCATTCAAAATTAATTAACTCATAATGCAAAAGGGAAGTAAAGAGCATATACCAGAGGTGCTTGCCAGGAAACTAAAATCTTTACTAGAATCATCTTAGTTTTAAAATCTATCAAAGAGTCTTTGATTTTACCACTCATGGTTTTCCACAGTCCTGTGTCACATCTGGCTAGCACATGGTTACTCAGGAAAGAGTGTTGTACAGTGGTGCACATAGTCTTATGAGTGAATAAAGGTGAGGCTGAAGAGTTTAAAAAAGCCTTTAAAATATGCCTGTCCACCCTCTGCATTCTCTATAGCAAATATAATATAATTTTTAATAAAAAAGACATCATGACTTAGTTGCCTTAAGGATCTGGTACCATAGTCAGTGAAAAATGGTTCTATCAGTTGAAAGCTTCATTATGCATGCAGTTATCTTGGTAAGATCTCAGTGAGTCTTAGATCTGGATCATTGAGTGAGAGGCCTGATAATAAATGGCTCATTAGGATCAGGATTATGAACATCTACTCCATCATTATTATTATTGAGTCTCAAATATAAGTTGTTCAATGTATGGGGTGAAAATGTTGGTGCCCTATAGTTTCTTTTCTAATTTTTGAAATTAGGACTGGAAGACTGCAGGTACAGCAAGGGCTGATTTCTACCAGACAAAAGACACAAAATCTAAAGGGATGGCCAAGTAGCTTAGCAGACTAAAGCACTTGCTTATGCAGGTGTAGGTCTGGGGGTTCAATCCCCAGCGTTCTGTGCTGGCCCCATCCCCGGGGTGTACTGAGATGGTGATTGAGACTGGGTATGGTGGTGTGTGTGCCTGTAATCCCAGCAGTTAGGAAGCTGAAAACAAGAGGATCACTTCGAGTCTGATCTACGTATGCCACCCTGTAGACCCCGTACTAAATACATTTTTAAAGTAATTAAAAAAAAAAAGATACAAATCCAAAGCTGTCAGTTTCATGTGGGTGAACTGAATGTTAGGCTGTGGGTATATGTGAGGGAACTGTTGGCTACAGGACTCAACATGATAACTAAAATTTGCAGATGGATAAAATAGCCTAATATTTGTACATAACCTAGCATAGCCTCCCTCACACTTTAAGTGATAACTAGGTTGCTTATATTCTCTAGTGTAAAGTAAGTGTAATTGATATCATATATAATGAGTAATGACAAGAGATTTTCAAGGCGTGTTCAGTCTTGGTATACTTTTTGCATCGATATTACCAAGTGAAATTGGTTGAAACAAGAGATAAGAAATCTTCAGACATGGCAGGCTGAGAGACGTAACTAAGAAATACAACCTCTTAAAATCAAGGAGGAAAGACAACTCTTCTTTCCCGTGGGGGACTTCTGTGAGAGGGACATTCATCTTTATATTTCCTCCTGTCTGTTGAGGCTATCAAATCTGGTGTCCATTGCTTGCAACCAGAGGTTTCTAAAAGTAACATGTTTCTGTGGTAATATCAGGTAACCTTAGATAATGTATTCTAAAATTAACTGATTTTTGATTTGCATATATTTTGTCAGAGAAATCAACCATGACCTAGAGGACCACTATCTATGAACAAAAACTTTGAGAAACTTAAGTGCTCTTTTGTATGAATTTTTCGCTCTTTATTTTATCCTTTGGTTTCTTTCCATTTATTTAGCTCTATTTGTGAATCTTATCGAACATAGTATTCAGAACTGGTAGCAGGAGTTATTCATTAGATAATTAAAACCTGACCCATTCGGTTGGTTCATCCTCACCTAATCCTGAGAGAAAAAGCGGTTTGCCTTTCTTCTGTTCTCTTGTGTGGAGAAGACGAGCTCTAAAATAGGTTTATTACTCAGTGTAGCTTGGTCCTCCTGAAGTTCCCGTTGGGCATTTAATTCATGCAGATTAAAAAATGAGCTCAACATTAACCCATCTATCACTCAAATCTGGCTATTGTTATTTAGAAAACTGTGGTTTTACGATAATGAGAGTAAACTGTAATTTTCAACAACTTTTTAAAAAACCATTACCTAGGCTAGAAATGAATGAATATATTATTAACTAATATAATGGTAAGTATTTTTCTCAAGTACCTAATGTGGGTACTATTTCGGAAGACTTTCTCATACAGCATGAATAATCACTGAAATAGTTCTACCAATTCAAAGAGAGGCCAATCAAGCTTAAATTACTTCTCCAAGACTATATAGTATGAGGCAAAGCCGTTACTTCCGAATTTCAGGACTCAGGTTGTATCTATCATATGAAGAACTTTCTGAAACCTAGTCAGCACTATCCATCTTATAATAGAGAAGAGACAAAAAATTCCCTCATAATCTGTAGGAAAAAATAAAGATGATAAATTATATATAACTATATACATATATAGTTATATATAATATATATATAATGTATCATATATAAAGTTTATTTTTCACAGAATCTATCCCACATCTCTGTTTAAAATGAGCTACACCACCTTTACTCGCTGTATACCATGGAAATCAGCCAGACACGGTGAGCTCCCAGAATCCAGTGGCTGTTTCATTTTCTGGGGGAATCTGTATAAACCTCCTGCGGTCACTGCACTTAAGCTCATTCTGTAACAGCTGCTTGGGCAGCCTGCTGTCATCCATTTCATCTGCTTGGACAACCCCAATAAACTGTTATGACAAGTATCACTTTAATCTATTAATCAACACGAAATACACAAGACATGGTGTGAGAGGACAGGGCATAGTCCTCTTTGCTATTTAGCTGTGGGGTGATACTGCACACAGGAAAAGACAACTACAAGCTGGGGGAGGGCCACTAACAGCTGAGCATGCAGAGGGTCACAAAGGAAACAGGAAGTGAATGTGGCTGAAAGGTGAGTAGACTTTTTAAAACTAGTTGGAGTGAGGAGAGAAGTGACAGGCAGAAATGCAGAAGCCACTACAGATGAAAACTGTGGTACATTCCAGGCACTGTCCTGAGGTTTTCACATACATTTTCTCCCTCAATCCCCACAAAATTATTTTTTGTATGATTCTTTTTTCTCCAATATTACAGACAAACAGCAGAGGCTCAGAGAAGTTAAGTCAATTGTTCATGCAGAGGAATAAGAATTCAAACACGGATCTTCTGTGTACTTATGGTTCATGGTACAATAAATAGCCAGAGTGAACACTGGAGAAAGAACTTTGAAAAACTGCCTTCAGAATGTGAGAGGATTAAGCAAAGAAAAACTTCACAACTGGGTTCCGAAGCCGGCCTTGCTGTAGCAACTTGGTGGATATGTTAGAGGCTCTGGAGCATGACAGGTATGGGGAAAGAAAGTTTTTAAAAATGAAGGAAAACATCAATCTGCATAGCAATACTGGATAAAGCCATAGGCAGAGAAAGCTGTTCAGGCCCTGACAAAAGGCCAGAAGTTCAAGATTAGTTTCTGTGTGGTAAGATGGTTCCCATTCATTCCAGTTCTCACTTGGCTTTTTGACCAGTTTTACTCCTACTTCTCCCCCTTTCCTAGATCCTGAAACACAAAGGTATATTTTATTCTTTATTTGGTATTCAGATTGAACTCAAGACCTTGAGACCTCTAGGCAGGTGCTATCTCACTGAGTTGTATCTCCAGCCCTGAAAGACATATTTTAAAAATAAGGTGGTCTTGCATTTCTTGATCCACTTCCTGCCTTCAACCTTATTATAATCTTCCAATTTTTATGGAAGAAAGTTCCGGTTTTTTTAAATAAGCAATGAGGACTGGCTGTTGGAATAAAAGCTTTACATCAGAACAAAGGTCCACATACATAGAAACAAGTTGATTTTGTTTACTTTGCTTGTATTTTATAGATGAATTATTCCACTGCAGTCATTCCTCAGTATCTGGGGAATACTGGTTTCATAATCTTCCTGTGGATGTCAAAATCTGCAAATGGGGCCAGGGAGATGGCTCAGTAGAATAAGAGCTTCCATGGCAAGCGCAAGGATCTGAGTTCAATCCTCAGTTCTGAAAAAAAAGGAAAATCTGCAAATGTTCAAATCAGTTATATAAATTGATTTAATATTTGTGCATCGAGGCACATACCTAATACAATGTAAATGTTATGCCAACAGTTGTCACATTGTATTGATTAGGAAAAAATAACCAAAAAAGTCTCTATAGATTCAGAACATGTACCATTTTTCCCCAAATATTTCTGATATTGGTTCATTAAATCTGGGAAGTAGAACTCACAGACCCCATGGACCAACTATAGTCATGATTTTGTTTTTATGAAATGGGTTATATTTTGGGTAACTTGGAAGATAGATTTTCAAACAGAAAAATCACAATTGGGATCCTTATCAGCAAATTTTTTGTTGGTAGTAGAGCAGCATTTTTTTTTTTTGGCATAACAGGGGATTTAATTCACTCCCTTGAACTTGCCAGGGAAGAGCTTATTCCACTGAGCTATCTCCCCAGCCCCTACAGCAGCATTTTAAAAATGTCAGACTAGATTGTGGAGCCACAGAGGAAAGAGATTGAAGTTCTAAAGTGTGCCTGGGGAGAGTCACATGAAGAGAAAACTTTCTCTCAGGCTCTCACAGAGAGCAATCTGGTCAAGCATTGGCCGTGACTCATCCACATGGATGACACAGACAAAGGAACTACAGAATTATGTACAGGACTACAAGATAAACCCTGGGAAGACTTCAATGTCCACATAGGAAATATAAAGTTCATGTGTTGGCATATAAGTTTTGATCTACCTAGGTCTTAACCATCTAGTAGAAAAGTAGAAAAGTATAAAAATGAAGTATACATCTTGAGCCCATAATATTAAGCTGAGCTGTACATGGATATGGTCGACAATTTCTTTGAAAAACTCCCTGTGGTTGCAGAATGCTGGACTGTGTTGGATTGTGGTGTCAAGTTCAAGAACCTAAGGTAGTTGAATGTCAATGGAGTGCCCACTTTTGACAGGTGTAGACAAAGGAAGGGTTGTAGAAAGAAAAAATCATGATGTGCGTGTATAGACAGTACAGTCGGGGTAGATAACGCTGTGCTTCTACATAATTCTATGATAGGCAAGATCTGCACAAATGGTGGTTGGACAGGATATTATGTCAGCTTTTAGTGCTATAGTCATCCACTAGGTAAATAATTATTGAATTTTTGATATAATTCAGCTATAAAAATACCTGTAAATATGATATCATGTATGCACCTTGTACAATACCAAAACGTTATGAAAACAGTTTGCAATGTATTAATTCATTGACTCTGTATGGTTAAGATGTTTTGAAACTGTCTGATTGACATTTGTATTTTAATAAAATAAAAATAAATGAAAAAAAACAAAAAAAAATAAATAAAATAAAATATTAAAAAAAATAAAAAAAAATAAAAA
>PVKA01010499.1:0-64209 GCA_004027165.1 Ctenomys sociabilis
ATTGAATCTTTGATATAATTCAGCTATAAAAAAAACCTGTAAATATAATTTCATGTATGCACCTTGTACAGTACCAAAACGTTATGAAAACAGTTTGCAATGTATTAATTCATTGACTCTGTATGGTTAAGGTGTCTTGAAACTGTCTGATTGACATTTGTATTTTAATAAAATAAAAATAAATGGAAAAAAAAAAAAAAAAGCAAGGTGAGGATGGCTGGGTTTGTCCTGCAAAAGCTCCATCCCCTCTAAACTCAATAACCCTGCTTCTTGACCCCAGCCCTGGGACTCATCAGCATTTCCTCTAATACTGTAAGACAAGGAGTCACAGGAAAAGACACTTCTCCTGGAGCTAGACAGTGGGGCCAAGGAAGCAAGGGCTCAGATCTGTACGCAGGTGTTTCCCATAGCTAATCCTGTGGTAGAAGAATGGGACAGAGTCCACAGTACAGAAATGACTCTGGAGTGTCCCCATAGAGTTCCATATGGCTTTAGTTTGAAAGGATATTGAGCATTCAACAAATATTTATCAGCCTAAGCTCCACACTAGGTCCTTGGTTACTAGAAGTTCTTTCTGAACATTGTAGATATGCTTGTGAGCCTCATGAAGCTTTAAGCATGAAAGCAAAAAGACTGAGGCCAATAAAAGCAAGCAATACCAAAGGAAGGCCAAGGGCATTGAAAGTTGAATAGCTACAAGTTGAGGTTATTTGAGTCAACATCACTTGTCTAACCACCAATTCCATCTTTGATAGGCCATCTTAACTAAACACTGTGAGCCTTAAACACCTTGCATGTAAAATGGAGAAATGCAACTACCTAAACTGACAGTGCTGCACTGAAGGTTAAACTAGGTCACTACTATTAACTGCCTGCAAGTGGCTACTACATAGTAAGCCCTTGGGAAATAACACCTATTAATCATGTATTAATGTCATGTAGTTCAGTGCTGTGCCCAGCATAGATCAGTGAGGCAGACCTTGTTCCTGCAGTCAGGAAAACTTTCTGAGGGAACGATCTTTAGAGTGAGGTCTGGGAGGCAGGAGGTGGGTGCTACCTGGGATGTTTCCAGGAGCACTCAAGCAACACAACTAACATGAGCTACGGCTTCATCACTAAAAGACAGGCACAAAGGAGAGTACACCCCTGAAGCAGGAGCATGCAGGCTGTGTAAAGTATGCAGAGGAAGGTGAAGATGAGGATGTGAACAGAGCTGAAGCTCAGTTAGGGAATGCAAGATGTACCGAGTACCAGAGCAATCTGTCTCTATAATTGCCTCCCAATCCTACCATATTTCACTTTCTGTGGCCAAGAGTCTGGTACGAGCTGCTGTCCTCTTTTCTAGCTTTCTGCAACACCCTCCTTGCCTGCCTTCCTGTTTTCCCTCATGTCAAATACAACTTCCTCAACACCTAAAATTTCCCACTAAGCAACCAGAATCATCTCTCTAAAGCTTAATCAGATTATACCACCTCCCCATAAAGCCATCTAATAAATCTACTTTTCACTGAGGAAAAATATCTCAGCTCCTTATGACACATCATATACACAATTTAAATAAAAGATATTTTAAATGTTTTTAACCATTTCAATATCAATTTAATTCTGTGTCATTTATCATTTTATTCTTTCTTGCTTTAAAATTAAAAACCTCTGCCTCTCAGAGAGTTGAGCTGATACTCTAGGCAGAGCAGCCCTGCGCTCACCCTCCTCACAGAACACATATCACTGCTCTCCACACATAATTCCTGCTGTAATTTTAAGACACCTTATCAGTACCTGTATTCATTTGTCCCTGCAATTTTTACTGTTTACTTTCTTAGATGATTAATCCACAGGGCAGGAGTATTTTATCTGCCACTCTGTCTTCAGCACATGAAAAAATTTACAACACTGAGAAACAAAAGGAGAATTTTGTTGCATTATCAACTAATTGAATATTTCTTTTCTCACTTTTTTCCAATAAACATGTTTTTCCCAAGTTAATATGCATTCACTATCATACTAGATTTAAAGCTCTGTATACCACAAAATTTCCAAGCACCTAAACTGTAATTATTCTAGATCCAAGACCCTCTGGTTCTGAACGTAATCTATTTATTATTACTGATCCTGTCCATTATCATATTGTAATTATTATCCTCTTTCTCCTCATCAACAGTTTTACTCTTTTTTTTTTTTTTTATTTAGTACAGGATCTACAGGGTCTCACTATGTAGATCGGACTTACAGTGATCCTATTTACAGCCTCCCAAGTGCTGGGATTACAGGTGTGTGCCACCACACCCAGTCTCAATCTCTGTCTCAGTGCACCCTGGGGGCAGGGCCTGCTTGGCAGGCCTGAGATCTCACTCCCCTGCCCAACCCCCCCACCCCATGTCTGTGTAAACAGGCGCTTTAATCTGCTGAGCTATTTGGCCAGTGCAATCATCAATCTTTATCAGCAAATCAACACACCATCCTATGAAAAGAGCTTCCCCCATCTAACACTCCTACCTTCATATACGTTCTGCTCCTCGCATAGGCATATGCTTTGTACTCTTCTACTTTCATATTAATCCCCAGAATGACTTGAAGCTGATTTCACGTCTTTGTCAGAGGGAGACTGCTGGATCAGCATTCAGAGAGTTGTAAGGTTCTGTTCAAAATCACATAGCTAATACACAGGAACAGGTTTTAAGCACAAAATTGATTGATTCTGAATAACTTCTTTCCTGAAAATAAAACTGCTTCTTCTTCCATTTTATTATGAATCTTCTTGGCTCATCTGTAATTCCACCTCAGTGTCAACTCTTAATTTCCTAACTCTGCTCCTTCTACTCTATCCTCTTGCAAAGATCATGACTTGACATTGATGTTCAGTCATCTGCTCTTGGCTTCCCTGTGCAGAATTCCAGCACCAGATCTCATCATGAAGCCCCGAACTCAAGCCTTCTTCAGTGCTTTGAACTGGAGCAGGGTGAGCATGGGTTTTTATAGCCAAATAGGTGAGGTTAGGGTATGAAAGCAAACCTAGGGATGAGGCTCCCCCAGTCCACATCTGATCTCTTGTCTGAAATACTTAGGTTTTGATTTTAATGCAGAATATTTGACGCTCAGATAACCAAGTGCTTTCATGTGTACATCCCTAGAATGAACAATTAGCAGGATTCTACTTGACAATTTGCAAAGATGCTTTCATAAAAATTAAGACTCCTTAAAATGAGTGTGAGGAGGTGGTACTTTATGCCCTTCTCATGCTCGCCAGCCAGCACATGGAACTCTACTTTTTGAATTATATTATTAATAAAACAAAGAGTTCTGCATCTGAGTTAAATGCTTGATGTCTCAAGAAAAAAAGACAGAAAAATGTACTTTGCATTTTTTTCTCTCTTGTCAGACCAATTGGTATTCCGATGATCTTGTTTTTGAAATATCTTGCAATTCAAGCCATTAGAGAGAGAAAACACTTATTTGTCATCACTTTCCCATGATGCTTAGATGTGCTCTGTCAAAGATGATTTTTCAGGCATAATCCACCCATGTAAGAATTGCTATTTGTGTTAATTATTATGTGACAGCTCAGATTTCTCCAGAGGGCCCTTTAATTCTTGCAGTTTATTTAAAGTAGGGAGAAATGCATCTACTAAGCAGTGAAAGGGACATGGATCTACCACACTTTCTACTGGACTTTCTGCACTAGCTAGTTTTGGGGGATGTTTGTCCCACCCAGGGTCAAGTGTGCTTCTGTGTGGTCAATATGCTTCCTTAAAGCCAATACAAACTGTCTCTCTTCACATTTTTGAAATTCAAAATATTTTAACAGCTAAACATTTTCTTTTTTTAAAATAATTTTACTGAGAAACAAATGGTAGTGAGACAGTTTCAAAACCAATTAGTAGGACAGTTTCAGTAATTAATACATTGTATATTGTTGTCCTTGTGGTTATTTATTGTACAAGATGCAGACCTGATATCCTCTCCACAAACACTATTAGAACAAATCTTCCTATTTATTGAATTAAGAGAATGTAGCTGTATATCTATCCTATTTTGAATTCACAGATACAAAATGGTTGTTCATTTGTATCTCCTTTTTCATTTAGTTTTGTCAGAAAAGAATATTCCATTGCCATTTAAATATTGCAGGTATTAAATGATTTTATTCATTTAATTTATTATTATTAATTTTTTTGGTGGAAGAAAGATTGAACCATGGCCCTTGTGCTTGCCAGACAGATATTCTATTGAGATATCTCCCTGGCCCCAAAATATTGTCTTTGAAAGAATTAATTCTTTGTAGCTTTTTTTTTTGGTAGAACCTAGGATTGAACTTAGGCCCTTGTGCTTGCCAGAGAAGCACTTATTCCACTGACCCATCTCCCCAGCCCCTCTTTGTAGCTTTTTAAAAAAAAATATTTACAAAAATATTTTTTTGCAGAATCAGGGATTGAACTCAGGAGACTGTGATTGCCAGGCAAGTGTTTATTCTACTGAGCTGTCTCCCCAGCCCAACATTTCCATAAGTATTTTGCAATGAAACATTTATTAAATTGTGATGTGCCTCTCTACAGTGTTTGTCACAGTGATTTGAAAACTTGTGGTTCATGACAGAAATGATCATCTACGTTCTTGTTCAACCAAGGACACTGCCTTTCTACAGATTAAAAAGAATAAGAGAGGAAAAAAAGCATTTTGTAGCACATAAAGCCTCAAAACTTAATTTGTTATTGTGAAATTATAATTTTAGGTGCATGCCATTATGTGGATTTTCATGCAGTTTTTGTGAGCACAGAGGCTTGAATTCGATTAGTAGATATTGCAAAGCCTAGCAAGCCTCAGTCTTACCTATATGCTCTCTGCCACTTTCCCTCTGCTCACCTCAATATAAAGAGCCTCTCTATTTTCTTTCACATGCACAAAAGCTCACCATGTTTCAATACTTAAGTTCCTCTTTGATGCATTTCTTATTCTAAAAAACTAACCTGCATGAATCTCCATACCAATTCATGTACTCTTGTTGTGTTTGGACTTGGAATTGAGACACTGCATGCAGGTTTCTCTGCTTGTTTATGAAACAAGCAATGGTTCAACTTTTAATGTGAAGCCTACATAGCAAGCATTTTTACATTTGTTTTCTTCTTTTGTCATTGCAAATATCTTTAACATATTTATGAAGGCTTCCACTTTTGTGCTGAAGAAGAAAGAAAAAGCTCCAGTAAATGAACAATTTGTCTAAGGATGTATGACTCCAAACTAGTCAAGATTTTTAACTCAGGGTTGCTCTGAGCTAAGGGTCCATGTTGTGCAGGATATTTCAGTGCTTTGGGAGACATACTGCCCTCCTCACTTTCTGTTGGTCAGGGAATGGACTGTCATTATAGTAGTTGATTGATTGTGTCAACTTGAAGAGGCTTAACTAAATTAGCTCAGCAATTCTACACTTAGAGTACAGAAGGCCCACTATAGGGTGGCTTGTTACCTGGATAGTATAAACGGGAAATGAGGAACAATGGATGGGCTTCTGTTCCTCAGGGGAGCTCCTGTCTTCACCTTCGGCTTGGAAGTCTCCTCTTAGATTTTACTGCAGACTCTTTAGCTCCTGCCTTGGATCGTGCAGCCTCCTGTCACAGACCCATCAGCCTCTCAATACAAACTTGGACAGCACACACTGCTGTGAGCTCCAGACTTTGGACTGGAAACTTCAGTCTCCAGTATGCAAACACCCTCTGCACACTTCCTCCTCCAATTCTATGGTTGACCATTGTAAGCCTATCTTGTAATTTCTCACACAGTAGTGCATCTTGTGCTATAACTGTTCCTCTAGTAAACACTGACAGGTACAGTTATCACAGTTGTTTTTAGCTAGGTAGTTGGATGGATATATTATTCAGTTTTTCAATAGATGGCTGAGTGGAACACAGACGTCACCTTGCCTCAGGGAATTGAGAAATTTCATGCTGACTTGATATTTCAGACCCTCTCACTACTACAGAACTTATCAAGTGATTTTTACATGTCAAAAAAATCTCAAACTTAAACCACTTAACTACAAGAAAATAATTTAACTTCACTGTGAAGGATAACTTTTCAGTTGGTACTGTGACCATTAGCCACAGTGGGGTGCCACCCCTGCCCATGCAGTTGCTGCATATCCTCAGCACTCCCAGCCCTCACACTGTAATACAATTGTGGTGCACTTGTTTTCCACCTAAGGCTGGGCTTCACTATGAGAACAAACTCGTCTATGGTTTCTAACTTGATTAATCTAAAATGATTTTATGCACAGATAATTTTTATAGTTTGCTTGCCATTCACATTATTTATTCAACAAAATGGCATGCAATTTACCTCAGTTGGGTTTGTATAGTAATGCTTTATTCTGTTACTGCTGCACTGTATTTCAGTGTAAAAGTTTAGCATGTGTAATCAGTGCTTTTCATAATGAAGAGCATATTGGACTAGTCTGCATTTTCTTCTGTTTCTTCATTTATTTATTCACTTATTCTACAAAGTTTTGAAAATTAGAAAACAGTAACAAAAATTCAATGGTGTTATCATGTAATCTTTGTCCTTAAGACACAAACAAAATAAATATAAAGGCAGCTGCTCATCATTTTAGGTTGAGGATACATCTCAATAAACTCGTTATGTGTTTAAAATATTTTAAGTTAAAAATGCTTTTATTTTATCTAACCTAGCAAACCGCAGAGCTTAGCCTACTGTTGAGTATAGAGTGTCTGATGTCTACCCTCATGACCAATGAGCTGAGTGGGAGCTGCAAGTCACTGTTGTTCCCCAGCCTTACATGACAGAACCACACGATGTGTCACACTAGCCTGGAAAAAGATGGTACCTTGAAGCATGGATTCTACTGTGGATATGTTGCCTTTGTGCCATTGTCATGTCAAAAAATTGCAACTCGAGTGGTAGTAGGCCAAGGGCTCTTCTGTGCATTGTATGTCACACATGGAGAAAAGCAAATCAGGAAAGATTGGTAAAAATAGTGGGACAGGGAGCCTGCAGTCATTGTATACAGCGCAGTCTGACAAATCTTCATTGATAAGATGACTGTTTGAATAGAAACTTTCTTCTGGTGCTCTCTGGAAAAAAAAAAATGTTCCAAACAGAATTCAAAGGGTTTTGGAACTCACACAGAATAGTAAGGAAGCCTGGAACATGACTCAGGGAGGGCTGTGTAATGTGGTCTCAGAAAACAACCTGGGTTCTTAAACATGATAAAGATGTTTTCTTTTACTCCAAGTGGGCTGGGGAATTGCAGGAGAGAATTGATCAGAAAGGTGACATGATATGAATGACTTTATCTTTTCCTTTTCATGTTTTTATTTGTACATGTTCACAGTACTCATGACAAGGGACAAACTCTTTCTGCTGGGTTGACCATAAAATTTGGAAAAGCTAGGGGGGTGACAAGGAGGCCAGTTGGGAGGTCTTCTGAGAATCCAAAGTAAAAATAATGGTAGTTTGGACTAGAACACTGGGAAAGAATTATATGATCATATATAAGTAGTAAGTTGAGGTTTTAGTAAATTTTAATACCTAGTTGTGCTCATTCTGACATTGACTTTGGATTTTATCTGTGACTAAGAGAAAACAATGTAAAGTAAACCAAAGAGTAAACAAACAAAATGTTTTTGTGTTCTTGTTTTCTTGTCACTGAAAACTCTGAATAAACTACCCATCTTGAGAGCTGTGACAGACAGGCGGCTGAGCCAGGATGGCAGTGCAAGCAAAGCCAGCTACCCACTGACTGCAGACACATGGAAGACCTTAGATGAGACAGGCAGACAGGCTTCTAATGATCAGTGATGCTTCACTGGCTTGTGGGTTTCTGAAGAATAGTAACCGAGTATTGATTTGATTTATGTAACTGTTACATGGCATTAACTAATTGATACATAAAATTTTAATGTAAAATATATTAGTATTTCTTCTTAGTTATATGTTGGAAATCTATTTTTTTTTTAATTTTTTGCATTTTAGGGAAGGGTCTACAGGGTGTTCAGGGTCTCACTACTAGATCAGGCTCATAGTGATCTTCCTGTTTACAGCCTCCCGAGAGCTGGGATTACAGGCACACACCAGCACACACAGTCTCAATTGCAATCTCAGCATACCCTGGGGTCAGGGCCATCATGGCAGGCCTGGGCATCAAACCCCTGACCCCTGCACCTGCTTGAAGGCTCTTTAATCCACTGAGATATTTGCTGACCCTTAAAATTTATTTTCTGCTTACTTTGAGCTATGTACAGCTATAGAAAATAAAGTCAGATGCTAAGAACTATGGCCCAAGAAACAGTAGATTTTCAAAGGGTGAGAGGAAACACAGAGTACCCATCCAGGAGATGAGCAGGGGAAACCACACTTAAAAGAATACAGTTCTGTCACTGACTTATATCAAAATTTCAGTGAGGGATGAATGTGTAAAAGGAGATGAAATAGTTTTGATTGTGTATCTGTGACTATTTCCTGAGATAGGAGAGGAGAACATAGAAATTGGAATTATAGTTTGTTTTGATTTTATTCAGGAAAGAGAGGGATTACCTTGGATATTCAGTAAAGTTTTCTATAGAGGATGACAGTAAATAATTTAGATTTTGGGAGCCTAACAGAATCTGTTGTCACTGCTGAACTCCACTGCTGCAGCATGAAAGCAGTCATAGAGAATGTGTAACACAAAGGCATGGCTTTGTATTCCAGTAAAATGTTACTCAACAAATAGCATTTACAAAATAGGTATGTACAAAATTTAGATGTCTGGAGAGGACGGGGAGATGGCTCAGTGGAATAAGTGCTTCCCTGGCAAGTGCCAGGGCCTGAGTTCAATCACTGGTTCTGAAAAAAAAAAATTAGATATCTGAAAGAGAATGAGTATAACTTCAGGTTACACGATTACATTTGGATAAGAAAGTGAATTGAGAAGGCAGTAAGTCCCTGATTTATGAACGAGTTCTACTCTGGAAGACAAATACACAATGTAAGGCATAAACAAACCAAATAAGAAGCCTGTTCATATCTGTGAAAGTTCACAAGTCAAATGTTTATAAGTGGTTGATTTGCGGTACAAAAAACACACACACCTTTGACCACATCCTTGGTCCAAGTCTCTATGGGTGACTGTGTCTGTAACACTCAACTGTACACATCTTCAGAAGAATTAGGCAATGCTAACATTTGTTATCTTTACTATTTATATCACAAGAGTCCTGAGTTCAATCCCCGGTACCACACACACAAAAAAAACCAAAACCTATTTATATAATGTTTCTACTAGCAAAATAAAAAATACCTGATATCTTGGCCAACAAGACATAGACTTTGAGGTTACAAAGTAGTGTTTTCTTGTCATAGAGCAATTAATCCACAGATTGTTTGTCTTGTCTCTTGGATCTACTACCTTGTTTTCTGCTCACTAGATCTGTAGAATAAATAGAACCATAGATGAGGTCCACACAGGCCTGTGTTCAGAGCTAGTCATACTTACAAAAGAGATGGAAGTGTGATGAAACTACTACATACTCAGGTATGTTCCTTCCCTTGTGCTAACTTTGATCAATCTAGATTGTTTGATGAGATAAATAAATAAGTAGAATTTGAACTCAATTTATATTGAGAGCCCTCACAACCATATTAAGTATACTATGTTCTCTTGGAGCTCATCCTGCTAGATAGTAACAAAAATTTGAAAGCACAGATATTGAGTCTTCCTCTTAGAGTATCTATTTGCTGACAGGCCAAAGGAGAGAGAGCCTCAATGTGAACATGACTCAACTGTAACAACTGGGATGAGGAAAGGGAGAAAAGGGAGCAAGACAGGGAAAAAGAAATATAGACGTATATACACAGGATAGCTTGGGTAGTTATACTGCTGATATCTGCTGGTCTATTGAAAGGAGTAGTTAATGTGTAACTTTTTTCTATCTCCTTTCTAATTTTTTTATAAGTTTTGAACAGTTTTACATGCTTATATCTGGTAAACTGAGCAACTAATTTGAAGACAACAATATTGTTGAATTTCTATCACTTTGCTTAGTGAAATTCTGTAACATTTCTAATTTCTTAGCTATTTTTAAAATTCTCTTTGAAAAATAAAAATTAAAAAAAAAAAACTTTACTGAGCCTCTAATGAGGACAGTGACTGTTACGTAAAACGCACTGTTACACAAGTCACTCCTGCAGGCAAGTGAGAGTGCCCTCCACTGATGACCCAGAGGATTGTACAGATGTGTTGCTAAGCATACACTATAAGATGTCCAGTACATAGGGAGACAGTGAGAAACTATACAACTGGGGGACAGAAGGACTCACACATCAAGTAAGTTCTGGGTGCTAGTTTTAGAAACATTTAAAAAATATTTTTAAAATTTATTAGATACAGAGTCTCATTACACATTTCAAGCTTCCAGTCATCCTGCTATCTCAGCCTTCCCAGTACTGGGATTACCAGCTCGCACCACCATGCCCAGTTTCTGGGTCTGCATGGTCCCTGGGGTTGCACAGCCAGTACAGCATGCGGTACTGGGGATAGAACTCGGGATCTTGTGCTTACCAGGCAGGTGCTTATGCTGCCAAGTGATCTACCCAGCCCTAGAAACATTTTCTTAAAACAGTAGTCAGCATCTGTTTTTCACACAGAAGAAATAAGGCTAAATGACCCTATTGTTTCTCTATGTGGAGAATTTCCAAAATATTTGAAAGAACCTATAGGTTATCTATGCAAATGTTAAAAATATCAATATATCAAAGTCCTCCATTTTTGTTTATAGTATTTGTTAATGATATAATATATGGTAATACTTCAGGTACAAACACTTCTGTTTGCAAACAATTTGGTTCACAAACAAAAGGATTCATCAAATTTGTGCTTCAGTTTGCAAACTGCATCAAGTGACAATCAACCACTTCCCAGTACAGAAACAAATGCAGCCACCTTCCCTGAAAGATAAAACAAATTAACTCCACAATCTGAGGTATCACTCTATTTGACCACAAATTTATACCATACTGAACTATAATTTCATAAAAAAAGAAAAAGGTATAACACTTTTTTTTGTATTTTAGAGAAGGGTCTACAGGGTGTTCAGGGTCTCACTACTAGATCAGACATTTTTGTATTTTAGAGAAGGGTCTACAGGGTGTTCAGGGTCTCACTACTAGATCAGTTATCCACCGGTTTACAACCTCCTAAAAGCTGGGATTACAGGTATATGCCACCATGCCCAGTCTCAGTTGCTTTCTCAGCATGCCTCAGGAGCCAAGGCTGGGACAGCAGGCCCAGGGATCGGACTCCCATCCCCTGTGCCTGCTTGCAGGTACTTTCATTAAGTGAGCTATTTGGCCAACCCTTCACATTGTATTTAACAATAGTTGTAATACACATTCATGCACTTAGTTCTCAGAGTGTAGATCTGCTGATTTCTAACCCCATGTCCTACCCTTCTCTTGCCACTGATACCATACCTGTTCATCTGTCCTGAAAAAGAGATCCCCAAAGATGTTGGTCACGGCTGTTACGTTTTTCATAGTGAAGTGAATTCCTTCACTGTTTTAACTGAAAAACATTAAACATAATGTTTTATCATATTGTACATTTTCAGTGTATATTTGGTATTATTAAGCACATTCTGATGCCTGGATGCCTAAACTACAGAACTTTTTACCCTGTGAAAATCTCTGGGCCTATTAGCTAACTCCCTATTCCCTTCTTCCCATCAGCCCCTGGCAACCACCACGGTACGTTTTGTTTCTACTTTCTGTTATTTACTCTATATACCTCTCTTACTCAAAAAATATGTTATTTATTTTCTTGTTACTGGCTTATTTCCCAAGTGTCATGATCTTCAGTGTCATCATGTTTTAGCCTTTGTTGGAATATCCCTACATTTTGAAACTAAATTTTAGATTACATATACATAAAAATTTTCTTTATCCATTCATGCATCAGTGGACATAGCTTGTTCCTGCCTTTTAGCTCATGTGAATAAACAGCTATGAATGTGATGCAAAAATCCTTATTTTTTTCACCTGAGGGAACAGAGGCTGGGCAATGTTAATTAAATGACTTTCTGGCTCAGATAGCAACAACTGGCACAAGTTGGAGTTTGTTACATTCAAAGACCATGCACTTTCCATTCATTCAGTATCTACAAGTTTATTGACTATTTCTTGTAGCTAGTCCCAATAAGAGAGACTCAGAGTACAGAAGGGAATAAAACAGGTAACATTTTGCAATTTTGATGTTTATATTCTAGTGAATAAAGGAGATAACACAATGATAAACAAAATTGTGGAATGTGTTATGTTCCTGAGGACAGGATGACAGGATTACAGGAAAGAGCAGGGGCTGTCTTTGCAGTCATCCCAAAGGCATTCAGACATGCCTGGAGTAAGAGGGAACCATGTATGGAGGAAAGACCCTTCCTCAGGAAAGGAACAGTGAGACAGGCGGGTCACTGGCTTAATCCAGGAATGTGCATGATAGGTCTGTGGCTAGAGCACAACAAAGAAGCTCAGGAGTACCATCAAGGATGGGAAGGCAGGTAGGCACTGAGCCATGAAGAAGAACAATAGGAAGTTTGGGAGGGTCCAAGCAGCAGAGTTAAGTGATCCGAGTCACATTGCTCACTCTAACCCTTACACTATTAATCATTGATAATTTTCAGTATGTAATTTCTGTCATGTGTGGTTTTTATATTTTATTTTTAATTTAATTTAATTTTATTTTATTTTATTCTATTTTATTCTACTGTGGTAATAGAGATCAGACTCAGAACCTCGCACTTGCCAGGCAGGCGTGTGTGCCACTGAGATATGCCTCCAGCCTAATGCTTTTATATTTATGTCAACTTAATAGTTTTAGGATAATCACATAAAAGATCATTTTCTGAAACACAGAGAGGTCAACTATTTGACCAAAGTGGCACTTCCAGTATTAGAAATAATATCTGAACCTTTGATATTTAGTTCAATACCTTGATGCACAATCAGTTGAGATATAAAAATTCAAAATTGGCCTAAAATTTAAAAAGAACAATAAAATTAATCATTAACTGTCCCTCTCAGCAGACTAGTAGAAATCAGCAGTGCAATTATCCAAGTTATCTTGTATACACACATGTACATATTTTGTACACATTTTCCCTTCCTTCTTTCTTTTCCCCTTTCCTCCACCACTGTTGTTCCTTCCCTTTGAACAGTTTCCCCATTCACAGTATCCATTGTGTCTTATAGGTTTTACCTTTAAAACATAAAAGCAAAAATAGTAAGAAATTTCTGTTGAGTTTCAAGTTTTCTTTTGTTCTCTCTCCCCAGGTCTCCACACAAGGACTTTTGGACAGTAAAGACTTACTGTCATCTAGTAGTTATGAAATATTTTCCAGCTCACCAAGTACCATGACATGTGGCCATTATTGACTTTAATCCACTCAACAGCCCCATGAAATGACAGAAATCAAGTGGCACTTAGCGTGAGGAGTTTTAGCAGGAGGGGGAAGGCCTCTCTCCTCCTCTCAAGGGGCTGTACCCTGCACACAGAGACAGATGTGTTAATATCACTCCACTGGCCTCTCTTTTCTGATCCTCCCTCCCTGTTCATCCAGGATAGTCTGGAGACGGAGCATTGGACATGCATGGAGGAAGCTCAAGCCTGCTGAGCTCAGGCACTTTTCCTCCTGTTTCTCTCAGCAGCTGGATGCACTCTTAGTCATACGGAGACACGGCAATAGAGGCCAAGAGAGCTTCTGGGCGTTGGAGTCCAATGGCCTGGTCCATAGACCTAGTCCAATCAGCTGAGCCCACCCATCTCCTTCCACCAATTATAGTGTCCCTTCCAACACAATCTAGATTTCAGTTTCTTATTACTCAACTAGTTTAAAAGGCAGACAGAGAAGCACCATATTTTATAGCCCGCTTGCTTCAACATTTGACATAAAATGGTGATGCATTTACTTTGGGTCAGATCTAATTTTCAAAAAGGCCCCCCAAAAGATATTCTAGAGAATATCTTAACACTATTAAATGTATACTTAGAAATGGTCAATATGGGAAATTTTTATATTATGCTTTTACAATGAAAAAATGGAAAGGGAGAAACTCACTTTCTCATCAGAAAGTGAATTTGATTAACCTCATGGGAATATCTTGAGTTCAGAAAAAAGTCCCACGTCAATTGCTGCTGATGTCATACTCTATACACAGTCCTTCTTAATCTTACTCAGTGCTCTAATGTCAACTGTCACTAATGGTCTATCACTTATCTGTCCTCCATGTCCCTGAGATTTGATGAGTCAATTTTAAAAAATGAGTAGAAACATGGATTTCTGTTGGCTTATCAGAGACCCATAATTACCAGAACTTATCTAGGTCTCTAAGAATTTTTCAGAAAAATCTCCATGGCCCTTCAACCTGCAGCCCTCCAGCTATGACTCCACCAAGGCAGTGTCTCGATCTGTGAATCCTTTGCCATCTTATCGTAAGTGGCATAATAGCTACAGGCAACAACAGCCATGTGTTGGACCTGCCATTAATAATTAAAGCAGATGTAAAAGCTGGGCACATGTTGTTTTTCAAAAACATCATTTTTTTTTGTTTGTTTGTTTGTTTTTTGTTTTGTTTTGTTTTGCTTTTTTTGAACTCAATGTTTTGACTTCTGCAGTCATGTTGAGATGACTCCTGTCTGGTCAGACGGAAGCAGGCGGTCCACACAAACAATATCATTTACTTCTCATGGGAGAAATAAGTAAAAATAAACATTCTTAGTGATAGGTGACATCAGATCACATAGTAATGACATCCAAGGTCAGAGGTGGAGCCCAGTATCAAGTGCTGAGAAAAAAAGATTTTTCTGATGTACGTATGTGTGGTCTTCTGATATGTATGTACACTACCCGGCCTTTCATTGCTCTGAAGAAGTTCATAGCCTTTAGAAAACCTGTTTTGGTGTTATCTCTTCTCTTCTCTTCTCTTCTCTTCTCTTCTCTTCTCTTCCCTTTTATTTTGTTTTATTTTTCATTGTTGCTGTGATGGTGGTGGTTACTGTTGTTGTTGATGTTTGTTTGCTTGCTTGTTTGCCTTTATCCTTATTCTCTTTTATAATGGAAGAAATGAATAATTGGTTCCATTTCCTCATGAGACCAATCTTGGGCTAGTGATGAAAAGAGCCTCTTTCACCATTAGCAAAAGTTGGGTATCAGAAATGATATCTGATTACAGTTTTTAAAATTGTATTAGATGAATACAGTGAGGCAAAGTTTAGGTTATGATTCTATTCTACTATTTTTGGGGAACCAAGGATTGAACTCATCTATTCAACTTCTTGAATAATTAATAAACAGCAGCATCCAGTGGCCTTTTATCAAGTTATTTATATTGTATGGATGTATGCATGTACTATATTTGTATATATGTATTGATATTGATATTTCCTGCTTTATAAGCTGTTATAACTCTAGATTTTATAGAGTAGTGGGCTGAGCTTCTTTTTCATAGTATCTTGAATCTTCTTCAATTTTTATTTTATTGTCAACATGCTGGGAAAAGATCTCCAGAGTCCACTCCAGTGCAGTCTTCAGAATGTGACATCAAAGACTTTTTAAAAATATTACTTTAATTTAGCCTCTAGACTCAACTTCTACAGTGCCTCCCATCACCAAATTTTTCCCTTTTTGATATCCCTCACATACAAATACATTTGGTTGACATTGCTGCCCAAAGCACAGGAGGCCTTTTGCTACCGATTTCAATCTTACATCCTCCTGCCCATTTCCTAGCACAATGCTGACCTTTGTTATGGCTTCTGGCTAGATGTTACCCCACAGCTTCATAATGTCACAGGTGGGCTTTTGCAGATGAACTCCAGAGTGTGCAATGCTGGGGCTGATTCATGGTGCATTGCTAGGTTCAAGCCACTAGGATTTAGGGTGTAGTGCCATCTATCCTTAGTAACCTGGATACAATAAAAGGAGAAAACGATTCTGGTAAAGTACCTTAGTTGTTTTGCTACCTTCAGCCTGTCATGAACTATTTCTCCTCGGGAATGGCCCTCTGCCATGTGTCACCTGTTGTGGTTTGCCAGTAGGTGCTTCCCCAAAACCTCATGCAGTCATGGGCTAGCTTCTAGAGTTTATTGTGGATTATTGTGGGTGGGGATGTTGGACCTTCCCTGGAGCAGGTAATTTGCATTACAATGTAAGGCAGGTAAAGAGGCTAGCTAGCCAGCTGAGCTGCTGTCCTTCACTCTGCTCTTTGCTGCTGCCATGAAAAGTTGCTCTCTGCCATATGGTGCTCTGTCTTGGAGCCAGCAGAGTATGGACTGAAACTTCCAGTAACTGTGAGCTAAATCAACCTTTCCTTCCCTAATTTTGAGTGTCCCATGGGTATTTGTCCTAGGAACAAGAAAAGAGTAACACCCTACTTTGGAACCAGCTGATTTAAGGACTGAAATCTGTACAAACAGTAAGTTAAATAAACCTTTCTTCCCTCTAACTGTGAGTGTTTGATATTTGTTTCAACAATGAAAAAATGACTTAAGACAGCTTTGCCTGTCTTCCTGTTCCCAGGAATCTGTCATACCTGAGCACCATCTGAATGAACATCATGTCTCATCCAGAAGCAATGGTGTTTTTACATCTTTTGTTACCAAAGTCACCTATATATAAGAGCAGTCATTAGTTTTTGTTTATAAACCTGAGAATTACTGAGTGCAGCTAGGAAGTTCCCACATAAAACAAGTGTTAAGGCTGCAAACACATTATGTCTAGGTCCTATGGCATCTTCATGTACACACCTGCATGGCTAGGCACCAGGATTTCTCTCTCGCCCCATCTCTCTTTCTCCCTCCCTTCCCCTCTCCCTCACCACCTATGTCTCCTTCTCTCAGCTTTCCGCAGCTTCTCTCCTCTCCACCTGGTGGTATCAGGGAGACTCCAAGAGAGAATGTCTTTAAATATGCAGGAGTCACATGACCTTTCCAAACAGGAGAACAGGACCTTGGAAGGTATTGGGATCACATCTACCACACTCTGATGATCATGAAAGCCTACACCAGTTCAAGGGCAGAGGAATTAGAGGCTACCTTTCATGCAACGTGTAGACATGTTCTAAAGCCACCACACAGGGTTACATATTTTCTGAGTACTTTCTGTAGTCTGATGCTATACTATATCCTACAATGATATCTAAACGTAATCTTTTGTGAATCTCAATGGAAAAGTGGTTTATCCATTTGATAGGAGGAAATTTGTATACACATAATAATTTTGGTTTGGAGAAAAAAATTCAAAAACTCAAAGTCAGGCCCATCCGTAAATCCCCAGCTCCATCTCTAGTCTCCCCATGCTTAGCATATTGTGAGCTTCCAGTGTACACATCTGGACACTAAATGAGTGAGAGAATCAGCACTGGATCTCAAATCCTGTGTTCTTAACCATTCCATATATCCTAATGCAAGTTAAACATTGTAAATGTTTCTACTGGGGTTCTACATTTCATATTTTATGCTTCTAAATGCTGGTATGGGCCTTTAATTTATTCATTTATTTATACACTTTCGCATGTATTTTAGCTTTGCTATGGTCCATATGTTTTCTTGTACTACAGAAAATACTTTAGGAGATGATGAAGAAGTAAGAATGTGTGCTTTGATCTTGGCATCAGTTTAAGCATTAAAATTGCAAAGGAAAACAGGATACAAGCACTGGATCCCACCCTAGCGAGAAGCTCAAACTCCCTGCTCTGCAGCAAAAGACTGAACAACACGAGCATGAACACAGATAGCACCACACGTCCTGAGGCCAAGTAGGCGGAGGCGCTCAGAGAGCGCATCGTGTGACAGGATGCAGGTCCACAGTCCTGAGAGACAGGTGGAAGCGCGAGAGCTGGGGTGCAGGTGATTGGTTCAATGAATCAGTAGCTCAGAGGGGAAGACACCCCCTTAAGTCTGTTACAGTGGAAACACAAGGGAAATATTCTTGCCAACTGTGTGGTTTGGAAAGTGAAACAATATATCTGAGTCTCGGTTTCCTCATCTATGAAATTAATGGATGCTACACTAAGGTCCAGATGCCATAGAGAGTAGACGGCAGCACATGGGACATGAAGCAATGATGAATTCCTTAATGGATTTCAGCTACCACTGCAGTTTCTCTAAAACACTGAGCACAGAGCGAGTCTGAACACTGATAGATTTTTTTTGCCCAACACCCTTTCCCAGTGCTCCCATTCCCTCATCCACTGCCCTGAGGATGATGTTTCTACAAGCACAAACCTAATAAAGATGCACAGGAATCTGTTCCCCTACACTGAAGCAATGCAAAACTAAACAAAACCCAAAAAGGCAAAGCAATTCTCCTTCATGTTTTGCACTTTCCACTGGGATTTCCTTTCCAAATGCAAATATTATATTTCTGTTCTGGGAAATAAAGATATTGAAAATAAGAAAGTTCCCCCTGAAGGTTCAGCATTCAGTAGCTCAGCAGTTTTTCCATTTTATTTTCTCATTTTCCCCTGTATCATCTGACTTATATTCATCCTCCTGTGTTCCGTTACCAAGAATACGTTGAATAAGTTTAAAGAGGAGGGAAACAGCCCCTCAAATCAAAGTCTAAACCTTAAAACTATTTGCCTCTTCTATCCATTCATTCAATAAATAATCATTGTGCCCTATGTGTACCCACATTATTTCTAGGTACTCAGCAAATAGAGAGATTTATCTAAAAAGTAAAATAAAACTTTCATTTTTGAAGAGTTCTACCCCAGTGGTGGTGTAGATCTGGACATAGCAAACAGAAGCATACAAATGCAGTTCAGATGATGTGTAAGGCTACTCAGAAAGTAAAAAGTGCTCAGTGGTAGAACTCTTGGGAAGTGCGTGCTTCCTGAGACAGAAGACCAGGAAAGCTCTCTCTGTGGAGGTGGTATTTGATTTAAACTTAAAAGTATCGACCAGAAAACTATGGGAAACTCTGAAACAGGCAGTTTGGATGCAGAAACAGCAAATGTATATTCCCAAGATGTGAACCTACTGGGAGAACAGAGAAGAGGTAACTCTGAGAGGACAGAGGGCAGGTCAGACAGCATCTCCTGTGCTATCATAATCTTTGGATTTTATCCCACGAGATGAATGGTAAGTTAAAGAAGATGCACAGAAAGTAATTAAGCAAGGATCCTGATTAGATTAAATCTGAAAGGAACAGACCAGCAGAAGGGTAGACTAGGCTATCAGTGTGGTAGAATAGGCTGGAGGCCATTGTATCAAATTATCTGAGATATGCTTTGGTGCTGATATTAATGTCTTGGCATGAAGTTAAGTGTACCCAGTCTTTCCAAAGACAGGTTTATCTGTACAGGCAATGGGCAGAGGCTGTTTTCAAAACTAATACTGTTCAATGAAACCATCCTTTGACTACTTCAAGTGTCTACAATTCCCCTAACCACAAAAATTAGGCACATTAAGATTCAATGCGATAAAAATCAGTTCTTAAAGTGGCTGAAATTTCATAGGTGACAAATAATTTCCAGGGTCTTTCCTGTCACTTATGCAGATGACTTATTCTTTTTAGGAGATCATTCATTTATCCATTGCTTTAACCATTGCTGGATCCTGGTTTTAACATATAAGAGGTCCTGCACAGTAAAATGATCAACCTCTCATAGCCCTTCAGCCATGGGAGAGGCGTTCATGGCTACAGCACTGGCAGGAGATGGAATCCAAATTCCAACATGACATCCAGGGCCTCTCTATGTCATTTATGCCTCCTGTGCTCTGTGCGGTGACCACACAGTGCACCTGCTGGTCAATACATGGCCACCTGCCAGGCTGCCAGGTGAAATGTGACTCACACTCACACATGCTTCCCTGTGCTGGAATTCTTTTCTCATTTTTACCATTATCTTTGCTGCTTTCTCCTCTGAGACTCATGGGAAAGACCACAAGAGTGGTAATAACGGCTATTATTTTTATTGCTATGGGAATCACTGCTATAGGCATAATTGGGGCTATCTATCACTCATCAAAACACATTTATTAAACAACTTATGCTTTTAGCAAGCTAGGGAGCTATGAAGTACTTGCAGGAAAGGGAAGATACAACCTAAGTTATAGTTTAAAGGTTTTTTTTTTTTTTTTTTTTTTTTTTTTTTTTCAGAACTGAGGATTGAACTCAGGCCCTTGAGCTTGCCAGGGAAGCATTTATTCCACTGAACCATCTCCCTGGCCCCTAAGTTATATTTTAAAAAGCAGGGTTCTGACTGTTGTATAAAGAACTAAGCAGTAGAAGCCACATTTGAAAGCAAGGGACCAGCTAAGTTGTTTTCACAGTAATCCAGGAAAAAGAGGAAGGAGTCTTAGATCACTGATATAGAGAAGGTGATGAGAGGTGGTCAAAGCTGGGCCACTGTTTACAGAGGATTTACAAGGAAAGATGAATAAATGTGAAGGACAAGTAAAAAAAAAAAAAAGGAGCTGAGGGTAACTCTAGGATTCGGCCTGAGCAGCCTGAAAGAATGAGCCTCAGCTCACTGAAATAGGACAGGAGGACAGGAACACAATGTGAGCATCAGTTGGCCCAATTAGATGGGAAATGTTCCCAACATCCAGGTGGAGATGTTCTCATATATGCCTATGCAGGAAAATTAAACTGTACCAGCTATTAGGAAAAGCACTTGGGCCAGCCAGATAGCTCAGCGCAGTAAAGCACCTGCTTACACAGAGCACAGAAGCTGGGGTTTGATTCCCACAATTGAACTGGGCATGGTGGTACACACCTGTAATCCCAGGATTTGGGAGCCTGAAAAACAGGAGAATCACTATGAGTTGGATCTACACAGAGAGACCCTATAGACGCCTGTACTAAATGCAATAAATAAATAAATAAAAGCACTGGGACAAAGGACACAACCAATAGAACCTTGTCTTCAAGCCTTACACATTGAGGAAAGTATGAAGATGCATTCCTAAGAGGCATGGCGAGGGTAGGAGTCCAGGGACACAGAAGAGGAGTGCCTGTCAGAGGCAGGGGTCTTGGAGAGCAGTGGCATAAAAGGGTCTCAAACTTTATTAGAAGTCAATAAAATCGAGCTGCTATAGTTGGTTAATTAATCAAAAAGAATCAGTTAAAGAGAGGATCATAAAAATGATACCTATACATTTTAAACATGTTACATTAACTTAAAACATAAAAACATTCCTTCATTTGTCAAGGTTCAGATGTACGGCTGAGACCTTGATTTGAGGATGGGCTCTGGATTGATGGCCGCTCCCACTGGTCGGTTTTTACATAAATCATGCCCATAACATAGTCTTTGATTTCCAATATGAGTATCTTGAAAGTAAGGAAAAAATATATAAAGCAATTTAAGAAAAAGACTTCTGGCTTTATTTTAGCTTTCGAATTCCCTGTCATTAACTGATTTTTACCATATTTAAAAACAAAAATTAAAACAAACCTCCCCTTTATCAAATCTTCCCGAAGAATTTACATTTGCTTTCATAGAAACATTTCTTTGTCCTTGTGTTACCATTTCTTCATTTGCATACAAATAATCAAGTGCATAGATAAGCAACTGACAGGAACACAAAGGCTTTTGAGGAGGTGTCAGCACATGCCCTGTGAGCAGAAGCGTGCAAGTGTAGGGAGACTAACTTTTCAACTTGGGGACATCAGAGAGCCTCTAGACATCATCAGAATATTTTATTATGAGTAACTGGGTCTATTTAACAGGCAAAGATTAAGTAGAACTCAGTTAAGAGACTATTTAAAGAAGAAAGGATTTTTTTCAATTTTTATTTCTTCTTTTGAATTCTTTGTGTGTGTGTGCATATGTTTTATTTTTTATTTTATTGAAGTACAAATATCAATCAGACAATTTCAAGACACCTTAACAAGACAGATTTGATAAATTAATACATTGCAAACTGTTTTCATAATGTTTTGGTATCGTACAAGGTGCATACATGATATTATATTTACAGATATTATTTTAGCAGATGTCTCTTATCAGTAAATTAAGAGTTAGCTGCTTACTAATCTTATTTTTTATACATGAATTATATCAAAAATTCAATTAGTTTCCTAGTTGATGACCGTAGTACTAGAAGCCGACATAATACCCTGTCCAACCACCATTAGTGCAGATCTTGCCTCTCATAGGATTATGTAGAAGCACAGCATTATCTATCCCAACTGTACTGTGTATACACACACATCATGATTTTTTCTTTCTATACCACTTCTTTTGTCTACACCTGTCAAAGGTGGGCACTCCATTGTCATTCAACTAACTTAGGTGCTTGAACTCGACAACACAGTCCAGCATTCCACAACAATAGTGAGTTATTCAAAGAAGTTGTAGACCATATCCATTTACAGCTCAGCTTAATATTATGGCCCCACGATGTATACTTCATTTTTATACTTTTCTGCTGGATGGTTAAGACCTAGATAGATCAAGACTTATTTACCAACACATGAACTTTATATTTCTTATGTGGTCAGTGAAGTCCTCTCAGGGTTTATCTTGTACTAGGGAGAGTATACGATATTTACACATGTGGGTCTGGGTAATTTCACTTATGCATATATCTTCAATTTGCTCTGCTTATATATGAAGCCTTAGAGTTTCTCATTCTTTATAGCTGAATAATACTCCACTGTTTAACAACACCACATCTTTTTCATCCATTCCTCAGGTGATGGGTGTTTTGGTTGCTTTCAAAAAACAAAAAAAAAAAAACAAACAAACAACAACAAAATATATATATATATATACAAAATATATGGGATAGATATACAGCTACTTTCTCTTAGTTCAATGAAAAGAAAGATTTGTACAATAGTGTTTGGACAGAATATCATGTCTGTATCTTGTACTCTGAATAACTACTATGAAGACAACAATATACAGTGCATTAACTATTGTAACTGTCCTACTAACATGTTTTGAAATGGTCTCATTGCTATTTCTTTCTCAATCAAATTAATTTAAAACAAGAAAGAAGAAATTGAAAGGCTCTACACACAAGCTCTCCTCCCTCCTACTGACAAAGTCTTTAAGTAGAGCAGCCAAAGTAATCAACTTAAACTGATTATCTGATTTGGAACACATCTACTCTGTACTATCTGATTTCTCCTCTTCTGCTTCGAGGCAATTGCAGCGCCAACAACACACCTAACACATTCTAAGCACCTTCTGTGCATTCACTCATGCTGCTCTCACAAAACTCTGTGAGGGTGAAACTGCAGCTGTTCTCATTTGTCAGAAAGCCTGGATTCCTCTGTGGCACCAAGGTTCCTATTTCTTGTCTCTTTCTTTTCTCTTTCTCTACAGAGGTCCAGCCCTCTACAGCAGCAATTGACAGCACTTTTCCATAAAGGGATTGGTGGAAAATTGTCTCTGCTTTATGCACCCTACAGTTTCTGTCACAGTTACTCAGCTCAGCTATTGCAACAAGAAAACGGGCTATGCCATGTACAAACAAAGGAGTGTGGCTGTGTTCCAATAAAACTTTATTTAAAGACTGGAGGGTGTGTCAAAAGTAGCCCATATGATATAGGTTGTAGATATTAAAGAGAATTATTCATCATATCTTCCACAAGCCACACTGGTCACATAATTCTTTACCTTCTGATTGCACTGGGGAGGAGAAACTTTCTTCAAGAAGTGATTCTGGAATCCAGCTTCTCTGACCCTCATAGCTCTACCACCTTCCTTAAGTGAATCATGCAGTCATTACAGAAACCAAAAATCATAAAACATTGTGCACAGGAAGGCAACAGTATGGAGAGCAGTCACGGTTGACTAAAAGAAATTTCATCTAATGCATTTTGAACATTGGATAGGATTTTAATAAACGTTATTGGTTGTGGTTACTAATGGACAAGGGAGGAGCAAGAACCAATTTACAGACCTGAATGGAAGCAGAATGCCTTGAGCAGATCATAGGAGACACTAATTAGGCGGAGAGGACGTTGGACCATATGAGGATGAGTACAGAGTGTATGCAAACCCGGACATGAAAGTCTTCTCAACAGCCAGATATGGATAAATATTAAAGACTCTGGTTCAAGGATTCTTTAATCCTATGAGAAACAAAAATAGTGTTTGGAAAAATTAAAACAGGGGGCCATGTGGAAGAAGCATGACACACATGAAATGCAAGAGGCAGGAGGGACATTTCAGAGGCCACAACCATAATAGAGCTCATGTCATAGCTCCCTAAAATTCTGGGCTTGAGCCTGTGATAGAGGAGGACGAGCATCAGACTCGCAAACAGAAACCTTGAACTTGAGGCTTAACTCTTACACACAGCGGGCGCCTTGAGTCCACCACTTCTCCTTTCTGCAGTCCCTACTCCTTGTCCCTCACAGAAGAGTCAAGAAGACAGGAGCATCTTGTTCCTGTGCTAGTTTTCAGGTAGTTGCTAGAAACTAAAAATAAACCTGGATCCATTTTAAGCCTCTACCACCTGCAATCCAGAAGCAGAGCTTGATTACAAATGCAAGATTCAAAAAAAGAGCGGGAGGCTGTAAATGAGGAAATTCTGCACTGTTCCCACCTGCATGCAGCCCGCAGCAGCCTGAGACTAGGAGAAAGTGCTCCTTCAGGGGCACCTGAGGGAATCCTATTCCCAAGGATAATAATATCCATTAATTAATTCAACTTGCTTGTTCTATTTTTCCTATTGTTCAAAATCCATCAAGTTATTCTGCTCTCTCACAACAATTGCTGATAGCCACTGATTGATTACTTTGTTTACAAAACTCAGCTTTGAAATAAAATTAAAAGGGAGAAGGAGGGATCCTTAAAAATCTCTGCAGCAACTGAAAAAGTATTCATTGGTTTTCAACACATCTTGGAGGCTGAGATTAAAAAGGCCAAGCCCCCCCTAAGGATTACAACAGGGAAGGGCCTCCATTCACCACCAGAAACTGATTGCAGGGCTTCAAATGAAAGCTGAGCAGACATGTTTCCTGGCGGCTATGCTCAGACCCATTCTCAGAGCACTCAGCTTCTGCACTGCTGAGTCCCTCAGACTGTGCTTACACAAAACAGAGCAGTTTGGAAGTCATTTTTGATAAACGATACTTCCTTTTAGCCTCGGCTGAGCACGCAGGTGCTGTCTCTCCTAAGTGCATCTAAATTGCCCACCACAATTAAGGCACCATTGAAGCTCTAGGAAATGTTTTGTCTGATTCTAAAACAGTGTGCTGCCTGAATCATACATCTTGTCCGGACGTGTGATAAAAGTGTGAGGATTTTTTCTTACCAAATTTCTCTCCAACTCTGGCCCAGCCTCCAGTACCTGTACCTATCTTTCCATCTCTCTGTCCATGACACGTACTGTGATGATGGACACACACCCCTACTGAGTCACATCATCCATGAGAAAAAAATCCTCCGTGGTTTGTAATAAAAGTGGAAGGACGGAAAAACCATCCAGATTACCTAATTTTAGAATTCATCCAGCTTTCCTGCAGATTAGAACTCCAGTGACCTCCTGTTTTGAAGAAAACAAGTGTGAATTGGATGTTTGCTACTTAAAAGTTTTGAGAACAGCTGGTGAAGTAAAAGCCAAGAGATCAGGAGGTGGCACAAGAGTAGAAAAAGTCAATGGTTCTACAGTGCAGCAGTGTATAGCACTTTTGCTAGAACAAAGGAGGCAGATAAGCCTGGCCTGAATTATAGCTCAGCCATTGTGTCACTATGTAATGTAAAGAAAAGTTCTTTCACCAAATCTCTGTTCCTCAGCTGAAAAAAGGTGAGGAGAAAGGTCAGCACCTCTCCACTGTGTACTGAATGGGGATGACTTGTGCAGGGTTGATTTGTTTGGACTCAGTGGAATGTCTGTATGCTCTGATCTCAGGACCCACCCATCCTCTCAGTCAATAAGCCCTTGGCAGGTCCTCTCCCTGAATATCTCTCATTCATCCCTGTCCACATGCTCTGCTGGTATGTTTATCAGGTATGCCATGTGTGGAGCACTATATGCACCTCGCTGATTCCCTCACAGTGGACGCCAGCTCCTCATCCTCAGTATTCAGAGCCTCAATTAAGGACTTGGGGCCAAAGTCACAGCGAGGTCAGGACAACAGTGGACAGTGACAGAGGCATCCATGAAAGAGGCAGGCACACCCAGGTGAACTTAGAGGTCTATACTTAAAAAAACAAACTAAACATGTCTATTTTTTCATAACAAATAAAAAGAAAACCTCATCAACTACTGACTACTGATAAAATATAAAATATGGTCATGATGAATAAAATTTAGGGTGTGATTACCACGTGGCATGCATGGTGATATTTCAGATCTTTCTATGTATGCAAGTGTTGCAGGAAGGCACAAGTGCAAAACAATGCTTTAGGGTGCAGAGAACCTTAAAAAATAATTTTAGAGATAATTCTATATGGATGTTTTTCTCCTTGTCTGTTATTGACACTCAAACTATTATCAAGTGATAGTACTGCAATTCCTTTGGTGAACCATTAATGGACATGAATGTAGTTTCCAATTTCAGACTACTGCAAACAATGCCTTAGTAAATAATCATATGCACAGGGGGACTGGGCAGTTGGATCAGTAGAATAAGTTCTTGCCTGCCAAAGACCTGAGTTCAATCTCTGATTCTGCAAAAAAAAAATTTAAAAAAAAAACCTTAAAAGCTTGGGAACAAGTTATGAGAACACTGAGTCATGCTTACCAAAATGCCAAACCAATTTATCTAGGGGCCGGGGAGATAGCTCATTGGCAAGTGCAAGGGTTGAGTTCAATCCCCAGTTCTGCCAAAAAGAAAAAAAAATTATATGCATAAACCATCCTTCCCATATGCAAGATTAATGTTTTGGAAGTAGAATTTCTAGAACAACAACAAACTATAAATCCGTAATTTTGAGACATGATGCCTTTCACATGGGGTATAACATTTCTACAAGCAATCAAGAAAAGGGTTAATTTCCTCACAACATCTTTCTGTTTTTCAACCAAAGTTGCCTTTGTAACTTTGCCTTTGACAGGATAATGATAAAAGCTTGATACAGTTTTGCTTCTCTGTCTTTGTCAATGACTGCTCACTTGTTTTGAAAACTGCTCAAAAGGAAAGAATAACAGGGATAGGGAAAAAGAGAAAAGAAGGAAGGGAATAAAAGGTTATGTGTATGTACACAAGATAGCTTACATAACTATGTTATTATATGTTTGGTTAATTTTGCATGCCTGTATCTGGTAAGCTTAGCAACTATTTTGAAGGTAACAACACACATACAGCAACTATTGTTAATTTTCCATCATCTTGTCTTGAAATTCTGTATCATTTTCATTGTTCTTTCCTCTGCATAAAGTAAAAAAGAATTTTGAGATCTTTCAAAAAGTTTTCAAAAGCTTTGAGAGCTTTCTATTAACATGCTTCCTATATTAAGAATTCTACACCTTAGTCTATAAAATGAATGTGCTGTTTTACTTCTAATTTATATATCCTTTAACAATGGAAAAGATTTTATTTTCTTATTAATGGTTTTTATAGATTTTGTGTGTGAGATGGTTATTTCACATTCGAAGATTATAAAGTACATCTCCCAGTTTGAGTCTGTTTGCTCCTTCTCAGTCTGGCCCTGTTTTCTCCTGGATCATTGAGCGGAACTATTCCACGTGTGGCTCAGATGCAGCTGAAGATCCCCTTCTTCTTGCAGACAGCTGGGACCATCTTATTTTGAAGTGTCACCTGCTCCGCTAAAAAATAAACAAATAAATAAATAAAAATAAACCTCTGTGAGGTGTGACCTGTTCCAGTGGGTGTTCGTTATCCGCTTATTTTATTTTCTTAAATGAATTTAGGTTCTACATGGTCTCACTACATAGATCAGACGTCGTGATTTTCCTGTTTTCAGGCTCACAAGTACGGGGATTATAAGCATGTGCCAACACACCCACCTTCAGTCACAGTCTCAGAGTGCCCCAGGGATGGGGCCAGCGTGGCGCATGGGGAATCAAACCCTCACCACTGCTCTTTGCCTAAGCAGGTGCTTTGATCTGCTGAGCTATCTGGCCAGTCCCTTATCGACTCTTGAATTATCTCTTATGGAAATTACTCATCTCTTTTTAATTTATTTGATTTTTTATGGACTGTAGATTTATTTGTCATGTGCATTCTGCTTTCCCCATTATATAAGGCTAAAAGCAATATGGATTTTTTAAACTTTGACCTCTACTATATTTCCACTGAGAAGCACTTGATACATGATAAGTATTCAGTGAATATTTGCTGAATAAATAAGTTCAATTCTAATTTTAAGTCTTGAATCCTGCTCAATTTTATCCTAGTCTGCAGTACAAATTACAAATCCAACCATTTAATTCTAGCTATATAACCAATTATACAACATTTTTTGCCAAACCAACTATATTTTCACACTTAATTAAAAGTGAATCCTGGGGCCAGTGAGATAGCTTAGCGGACTAAAGCACCCACTTAGGGAAGTGCAGGCAAGTGCAGGGATTGCCATTTGATCCCCAGTACACGAACACCAGCACCATCCCCAGCCAGGCTGAGCTGGACAGAGTCTGGGCATAGTGATGCCTACCTGTAGTCCCAAAGCTGGGAAGACTGAAAGCGGGGGGGTCATTGCAAATCTGAGCCGGGTAGTGAGACCCTGCAACAACCAAATACATTAAAAAAAAGAAAGAAAGAAAAAGTAAATCCTTGAAATAGACTTTTATATATTTTAAAATTTCTCTTTACACATACTGAATTTATTTTAATTTTGTCCTCATAATAATCACCTGTATTATTTTTCTGATTTTTATAGATGGAGAAATGGACATAACAGGAAGCAAAAACATCTAAAATTAAATTCATAAGCAAGGGGTAAGGGAGATAGCTCAGTAGAACAAGCATTTGCCTGGCAAGCACAGGTTCCTGAGTTCAATCTCCAGTTCTGCAAAAAATAAAGAAAATAAATAAATAAATTCATAAGCAAAATGTTGACTCTACTTATGCAATCTCAAATGCTATATTCTTCTGCAGTACCACATGGAAGCTTCCATAGTATTCTCGAGACAGGAGTATTGTTCTTTACAAAAGCAAACTGTGGATCATTTTAAACTGAATATTGTTATGATTATGCAGTCTCATGGAAAGAGACTAACATAGGTGTCAGAGGCAGTTCTATTCATTATGACCTCAACAGATTTAGAAACTTGTGCTTGGGCCTCGAGGGCCAGAAAGTCAATCTCAAAACTAAACCTTCTCTAGGCCTAATGAAAAACTAAACTATCAAAGCTAAACCTCAGTAAATTCAAATATCCATGGTCTAACACTTTATAATAATTTAATAACAAAAGTAGATATTATGGAAGAAAGAGTTCTTTAGGCTTCAAGATTTTTTTCAAAAAATAAAAAGATAACCTCACATGATCTTTCCTATAATGGACAGATTCCAGGCTGAATAGCTGTTATGAATGAAAGTAATTATATTTATTGAATAACACTAATGTAGCTCATAAGATTTATGTGAAATACAATATTATAGTCTATTCAGAAATACTACAGCTGATGATTTCTCTGGAAATACAAAAAAGTAAAAACTCAGAGTAAGGAACTTGCTATAGTGATTAATATTATGCATCTATAGCAGTGGGATAAAGAATACCTATGTAGGACGTGAAACACTACTGGTGGATTTGCCTATTAGTATGCTTCCAGAAAATATCTACACACGGATCAATGTGCTTCCTGAGTAAGTCACCTTCTCCAGGGAGGCTGGCCCCTGCCAGTACATTAAAGGGCTAAATAAACAAAAAAGTGAAGGAGGTATGAAATTACTCTCTCTCAGCCAGAATATCCAACTTTTCATCTTCAATGTGACACTGGGTTCTGATTTCCACATCCTCCAACTCAGACTGGGACTTATGTATGCTATTAGCTTTCCTGGATCTCCAGCTTGCAAGGAGCAGAATGTGGGCCACACATACATTCCATTGAGTTCAGTTTGCTTCCTGGTAGATCCTCACTTTTTCAAATGGTGCTTGACACATATTAGGCATATAGAAATAATTGCTGAAATAAAATGAAAAAAATGGAAGCCAAGGCAAGAAATTTAAACATTAAAGAATGTTTTGGGACATTCTATGGATTAGAGGAATAAGGAATCAATTGCATAAAGCTTTTGCAAGTTACATTCTGAGTTGTAAATTCAACATATTTGTAAATACTTTTCCATGGTGAATTTTTTATAAAAGATTTTATCTTCATTTCTTCATAACAGAATAATAGCATGAACCCCATCCTTATACAAATAGCACTACTGTTGTAACACTGTGAATATCGTAAATAAAAGCTCATGAAATTCCAAATTTGGCATCATTGGGATATCATGCTGCAGTGATAAAATATCTTATCTAAAATGAGTGTATGGCATGTAGTTGATGATTTCCAATCTTATTAAGTATAATAAATAATCATTTCCTGCTCCTAGAGGCCAAGGTGAGGATGTTTTAGTGTGACAGGACAGAGCAGAAGTGAAGGTCTAAACACAAGGGATTTTAATCTTAACAGGTTGACTATGAATGGACCCACAAACTAGAGGATGAGTTAATTTGACTCAAAGTACAACCATCCACATTTTCTGATGGAAACTAATGTTAGTAAACTTTCTTTACATGATCAATCCATTCAAATGGTCAATACCTTTGTTCATTAATGATTATCATATATTCACATGCACCACTGGATCTGAACTTCAAAGGTCAAGAATCTGGAGCTCAAAGAAAAAGATGAAAACAGACTAATGTCAGACCCTATCATCCTCCAGCTGCTCAGTAGAAGGAAAGTTCTATTGTTGCCTAGAAGAACTGATAAGCTAATTAGCAATATAAAAGAATATGACAGCCAGACTGGAGCACATTAGAAAGGCAGTCCCTGAAAGTTAAAACATCAAAAAAGATAAATTAGACAACTGGGTATCATTAAAAAAAAAAAAATAGCTCAAGTTTATATGACTCAGAAATTTAGGAAGTATGCATTTTTTGAGTGGAGGTAAGTATTTGCATGAATGCCAGGTAATCCATGAATCTCAAGATATCAGTTGAGTTTAAAACTTCAAATCAAGCTATTCTTGCCATCCTAACTCCCAAAGGATGGAGCTCTCAGGCCCTTGAGCCACTGTACTAAGAAATGGCATTGCGAGGGAAGCATCTAGTACACTACAAATATCAGCTCTGGGACAGTCTGCTCTAGAAGGTATGCACAATAGTATTACAGAAAAAAATAAAGTAGAATTGAATGAGATAGAAAATTAGACAAAGCAGGTAAATAAGAATTTTCATTTGAGAGTGAAAATGTTTTGGTCAGTCAAGTTTCCCTAGACAATGAAGACAGACCTCTCTTTCTGTCTCTGTCTCTGTCTCTGTCTCTGTTTTTCTCTCTCTCTCTTTTTCCCTCCCTCCCTCTTTTCTGTTGAAAAACAAAAGGAGGGCAGCACAAGAGATGTAACCCACTGAGTTCCCCCCTTTCCATCCTTAAAATGGAAACATCTTGATGAACTAAAACATCTTGGCTAAAACAGCCTCTTCTCCGTTCTCACACCCCTCCTTCCAAACTGAGAAGCCCTCCTTCATTCCTGAAGCACACACAAGTCCTCTGTCTCTCAACATGACCTTCCTGACAATGACAGAATTTTCATTTGCTTATCCCTGGATCATACTGGGCAGGCCTAGAAGAGGAATAAATCACACCTTAGGCTGAGGTCCAGGGAAACTCTTTTGAAGAGAATACATTGCTATAAGGAGTCACTTCCTGAGCAGTAGAGTATATGTAGAACACTAGGTACTTTTTCCACCTGCTTTCACTTGCTGATGACTAGCCAATTCATTTTGAAGAAACATGTTTTATTATTGAGAATTTGGTGAGATCTTGTGTCTGTGGCAGTGTGGATACTGTGTGCTTGATTTTAATGTTAATATATCAGTATTTGAAGCTGATTTTGTTTTGATGTCACTTTTTCTTCTTGGTAATGTGCCAGCAAATTGGAAGTTAATACTGATTCTAAAAGCATCAAAGGTATGCAACAGATTTGCTTTCAAGAATGACAGGTGATCAGCAATGTGTGTTGCAATGAATTAGACAAATGTCTTGATATCCTATGACTATTTTTTAAAAAAGAAAACTGATTTTATCTAGTGTAGTCAATCTTTTATTCTTAAGAAGCAACCAAATTGCTAAAATCTTCAACTAACAAGATCTCCACCTAGCACAAAAGCTGGACAAAAGAGGGATGGTTTGGTATCATGTGTGATTGTTTCTTTATGGCTGTGTCTGATATGGACCTACAATATGGCTCCATATACATTGAGGAAAAGAAAGAAGAAATGGAGAGTTAATTGAGAAAGGACAGGAAAGGTAGTCAATAGTCATTGAGTATTGGATATTGAGTACTTAGAAAATATCTTGCATGTTATAAACATGTATTCAAACTTCACTCTATGCCTTTAAGTGTGGAATAAAAGACAAAGAAACCGAGACAGAATTTTTATATGGCTTGCTCAAAGTCTAGCCTGTGTCCATAGCTCATAACCCAGTGAGCAGAATAAAAGCTGATCAAAACATGCAGTGTGTGTTTAAATTAAAAAATTACCATAAAGGCATGTTACCAGGGCCAGGGATATATCTCAGTGGCACAAGCACTTGCCTGGAAAGAGCAAGGTCTTGGGTTTGATTTCTGGTATAGAAAAAAGTCATATTACCAGTAATCCCATTTACAATGTTCTCATTTGCTTCAAACACAGTTTTTCTCATTATTCTAAGACTTTTCTTAAATAGTTCTTGAAAGTCTTCTATCTTTTCTTTTTTCTTTAAATTTATGTATTTGGTACAAGGTCTCACTATGCAGCTTGGATTGGTAATGATCCTCCTATTTCAGCTTCTGTAGTGATGGGACTGTAGGTGTGTGCCAGAGTACCCAGTCTTGGTGGTTGGCATGGCACAGCTGGGGGCAAGGCCAGCATGGGATGTGGTACCAGGGATCAAACCTGCATGCTTATGTTTCCCTGGGCAGGTGCTTAGACCACTGAGCTATCTTACCGGCCCAAATGTCCGCTTTCTTGAGTGTCTTTAGTTGTACTGTTATGGCTTGCCACAATGTAGCGAATCATTTCAAACCATGTACAGCAGTTTCTGTAATATTACATCTGATCCTTGACCTCGTTCACTGGATCTGGTACCATGCAACATCTGGGTCTTCCCCAAAGTCAAAATGACCATGGAAGGTGAAATTTTGAATTGTTTCAGGGCATGGAGGGCAGCCATCACATACAATAAAAGACAGAAAGGAAGACTTCCAAAAGCACTTCTGAAAATGGCAAGAATGACACCAAAAGTGTGTTCAGTTTTAAAGAGGAGGATTTAGATGGATAAATCACACTGTATTACTATAATATTTTTTTAAATTTAAAATTTTAACCATAGATATATACATCTTATAGTTCATGGACTCAGGCTTGAATCTGAGCTATGCAAGCTTGAGGCACCTAATATGTCTCGTTATCTTAAAATCTAGGATTCACAATATCTTTGTCCCCAACTTGTACAAAGTAGATTCGATGTATAATGCACTAAGCAAAGAGCTCAGCACAAAGGAAGTGCTGCATGTATAACACAATTTAGCTCTGACAATGGTGGAGCTGTTTGGGCTGTTATTTTTAGGATTGTTGTGGCTGGCCAACTCAGTTCCTTTTAGGACAGGTGCCAGGTAGGAATGAAAAATGAATGATGCACCAGCCTAAAATCTGGCAGGACGAGGAGTGACTAAGAACTGCTTAGGCACCTGTTCTTGGGGGCTGAGGATAAAAAGAAGCAGCCTTCTGACAGCAATACATCACTGCTTAAATGCATCCGACAGGGTGGCAACCATAATTGCTTCCTTTGTTGGTAACAGTTGTTCATTACTGCTTGGAAAGGCCCCCAGATCATGTTTTTAAAAATTCAGTGTAAAATATTATTAGCCACAGCTTGAGCTTTTTATAGAGAAAGCCTGATCCTCAAGGCTCAGGATGTCACGAGCCTTTTTCTGTGTTCTATGTGTATTGATAAAAACAGGTGAGAGATTATCAATAACAGCAGCCTGCAGTAACAAAGAAGCATGAGCACAGTCTTTTGTCCCCACATGTTGGTGCAGTAGCTTCACCACACCCCATCTTCACACAAGGTTCCTCTCCCACATGACTCAGCATAGAATGCAGGCACGATGACCATTCTCGCACTCTAATCTAGCATTTTAATGACATCTCATGCTGGACAGAGGGGAACATTTAGTCTTAACAGCCCAAAAATGCTGAGTCAAACCCTTCACTTTCTAGTAAAAAGAGAGGATAAGTCCCTTACATAGCTAAGATTACACAGTACTCAGCATTAGAGCTAGAGTAGGATCTCTTTCACCTGTCCAGGAATTCTCAGATCTCTTCCACAATGCATGGTTCCAGTGTACTCCACTGTAACACTGGCTCATATGTACTTAACTATCGTAACATCCATAATGATAGATATCATAATAATAGTATTAAGAGGGCACAGTGGATAGAACTCTTGCCTAGCATGTGAGAGTTCTTAGATTCAATCTAGCTCCAGCACCACAAAAAGGCAAAGAAATAATATCAGTTCAAAAAAATAATAAACTATGTTTCAGTCACTGACTAAAAGCTTAAATATAGTAAGTAATCTCAGGACAAAGTAATGCAGTAACCATTGAATCCATTTTCTATGTATGACAACTGAGTTAGAGGAGGTAAAATAGTTAGGCTGGGGCCTACAGCCAGAGATCTCAGGAATCTGAAGAAAAGCACTTGTGTTCATTTTCTCCCTGATGAGAAATTGGGAAAGGGAGAGGTATCAGCTGCATGGCTTCTGCAGTTGAAGTGACAGAGTTGAGGTTCATAGCACATCCCGCTCTGTGTATGCATCCCAGGGAGCTGTCCCTGGTGCTGGCCATGCCACCTACCACTCCATTATCCATACCATGGCACAAAGACAGCATTGCTGTGTGTCTGTCTGACTGGGACATCAAGACTTCTTTTCAGAAGCAACATGCCAGCTCCAAGCTGGCTTCACCTTCTCCCAGTACTTTCTTTCAACCTGTTTCAGTCTCTGATTCTGCTGGTAGAAATATGGGTCTCTCCTGCTGGGAGTGGGGATAACTCTCGATTCCTTTCACCTCTATCTCTCAAGTTAGAAAAGGCGCATCTAAATGGCTTGATTCTTATCTCCGGCACTGTGTCCTCTGTCCTTGCTTGGGTTCCTAGTTTCTCTTTCCTGAACCACTGCAAATGCTATCTGGTTGTTCTGCCTGCTCACAACTGTGTTTCTCAAAAAATCATGAAGAGGAAATTTGGGGGGGGGCAGGGGACTGGGTCAGGCAATACATCTCATTTCTCCCTTTTAGGAATATCTATTCCAGTTTTTTTTTTCTTTATTTTGTTTGTTTGTTGGTACCAGGAATGGAACTCTGGACCTTGCACTTGCCAGGCAGGCGCTGTGCCCCTGAGCTATAACCCCAGGCTCTTCCAGTTGTTTTAGGTCTTATTTGGGCATTTGATTTTCTGTTTTCAATAATGCATTTGCTTTGCAACATATTTGAAATAAATTGTTTGTGGAAACAAATTATATAATTTTCACTACCTAAGATGAAGATTTTAGGCTGAGGATAGAGGTAAGTGGCATAAGTCTCTGCCTGACAAGTGCAAGGTCTGAAGTTCAATCCCTGGTACAAAAAAATGTAGGATTTCACTCGTTTTCCCTTCTAACCCAATCTCAAATGTGTCTCCCTCCAAACTCACATCTCACCCAAAGAGCTACATTAGGATAGATGTTCAATAAATAGAATGCCTGTCTGTTGCTATGAATATGTAAATATCCCGAACACTGACCCACACAGAAATGGGGAACATACTTGCCCTCTGCAAGTCTTTTTCTAATGATCTATTTGAGGTTAGTGTTTCTGGTTTCTATTTGTTTCCTTTTAAAAATTCTTCCAAACTCTTCCCTAAATGTTTTAATTCTTCTAATGTTGTACAGATATACCAGAAATTTTAATAGTTCAACTTACTGGAAAATTTCCATAGGATTGTTCTGTCTTCAGACTGAAGTCCATACCTCATTTGGCACATGGGGCTCCTTCAGCATTCCCTTCACCTTAGGTCACTCCTGTATTGTGGGTTGGACACCTTTTCTCATGTATCTCAGTCAGATATACGCTTTGTTTCATTACAAGACCTCTAGGAACTTTAAAAGAAGAAAATAGGAGGCTTCCCTAAGTTTTCTTGATTGTTTGTTGGATGTTATATTTTGTTTTGCTGTGAACAGAGTATAACTTTCAAAATTAGTGGTCATATCTTTCTATTCTAGGAAATTTTACTTATTTTAGCTGTCTCTGTCTCTGTGCCTTTGTGTCTGTCTGTCTGTCTGTCTGTCTGTCTCTCTCTCTCTATCTCTATCTCTCCCCTTTCTTCCATCCTTCCCTGCCTGCCTGCCTGGCTGCCTCCCCCACTGTCCCTTGGTTACGTTCCTATTTTTATTTTCTGAGAAATTTTCTCAGGTTTTCTTTTTGTGTGTGTGGAACAGGAGATTGAACGCAGGTCCTTGTGCTTGCCAGTGAAGCCCTTATTCCACTGAGCCATCTCCCAGGCCCCTTTTCTGAGATTTCTTTTCCAAAGGTTCAACTCAGACTTTCACTGCAACTAATATGCTTCACTTCTATGCCTTTTTGATCTCTAGATATTTCTTCTAGTTACTTGGATGTATTTAGATTTTCAATAATCCTCATGTGTGTGCTGATATTAAAGACAATTACTGTTTGTCTCCCAGCATTGTCTTTCTTATTTCCTAGTTTCTTCACAGCATGCTTGGCTTTGATACTGACTTTCCTGTCTCATACACTATGTTTGTCTATTCATATTTAGAAGTTGAACGCTCAAAAGACCATGTCAGCATTGTTCCTATTGATCATGATTCTCACTGTAGAAAGATGAGGTTGGCCATTTTAGTGGGAACCACCACTTCAGGTCTTTTTCCATCAACACACCAGTTTTCTCAGAAAGGACTTAGCAATCTGCTTGCAGTACAGCACTTTCTTGAGTGCCAAAACTTTGGGACTGACACGTTTGAAGACTCCACCCTTACCGGTAACCTACTCAATCTCAGAGGAGCAGAACAGAGCACACTGGTTGCTGGATGCTGTATGCTAGAAGCCTGGAAAGTTGCTGCTCAGTGAAGGGAGAGCTTGCGCTGCCCAACATGGGCAAATCTTAGGGATCTGCTACAGGTTGTTGTACCTATAGGTGACAGTATGGTGTTACATGAAGTTATGTTTAAAATCACATGTTTGAGAAAAATGTACAAAAATGATACATAAAATGTGGGAAAATGATAGATTCTAATTTAAGTGTTCTTACTGCCAAAACTGACAAATTATATTAGCTAGACACAATGCCAGCAGTCTTTTAAAGAAAGAGAGGTTTCATTTTGCTCCAATGTCTGCCAGCTTCAAGGCAATAATAATAATAATAATAATAACAATCCTTGTATAAGGGTTCCCAGTTCATAATGGCTGGAAAGCAGAGGAGGGGAATAGCACTGGGGAGGGAGGGGTCAAGGACCCACGACCCCAAGGCAGTGTCCCAGAGACAAACTAGATACAAACACACCCAGAAGGATTCTCCAGCAATCTCCCTGAGAAGCTCCCAGACCAGTGAAGACACACCATCCTAACCACCACATAAATATAATGCAATTTTTGAACAAAACGTATATATATATATATATATATATATATATATATATATATATATATATATATATATATTTGGGAACTTGATGCAAGACAAGTGAATAAATACATCCCATGTTGTTGTATACAGGAGAAAAGTTTAAATGTAAAATATACTTCAGTGTAACTTTATCCAGGCATGACGGCACATAGCTATCATCCTGACAATGTGACAGGTTGACAAAAGGACCTCAAAGTCCAATGTGGGTAACTTAGTGACTTAGCAAGACCCTGCCTATATCCACGTGAATGCATGAATGAATGAATTAATGAGTGAACTAATGAATAGCTGACAATGTAACTCAGTGCAAGGTTTAATCCTAAAACTGCAAAAGTAAACAAATACATCTTGAAAAGTACAAGTGTATTTGCAATACTCTTGAGTAACACTCTTGCATCCTTTAGGGCATCAGTACTTTAGAGCACGTGTGATCTTGTAATGGACCTTTCAGTGTCGTCCCGGAGGACAGAATGCTGAACTTGAAGCAATCAAGTAGGAATCCTTATGGGAGCCAAGATGCTTTATCTTAGTCATTTAGCATGTAGGAACCAACAAAGAATCAAAAGCAATGTTGAATTAAAAGATGTTGAGAAACATCATTCTTCTCATTTCCAACTCAGTGGGTAGAAACCGTGAGAATAAACGACTTAATTCCATGACAGTAAAAGTGGCATATGCTACATTGCTTAGCACTTACATTCAGGCAACCATATTTTCCTTTTTTGTTGTACTCTAATTTAACAGCCCCTTTCTTCTGTCTGTGATTATATTAAATAGCAGTACAACTCTGCCAATGTATCCCTGACCCTTTGAACCGTCTTTCTCAAATGGTCCTACTGGTGAACATTCTTTTCAATTGAGTACCTGAAGACAGATGTTTCATGATGGCTCAAGGCCCTTAGCTTGGATAATGGTACATGGTTTCAGCCCTGGAACCGTGCTTCATTCCTCATAATTAAAATTCACCATTCAGGATATTTGACTGCGATGACTTAGTACTTGTCAACTGAAGAAAAATGGTTTACTCTGACTGTTTTTGAAGGAAATTACAACTTTGCCTTTTAAGAAATTATGGTCAGGTTATCAAAGAATTCTTTCATTGAAAAGCATGCATTCAGCACCTATATTTCTCAAGAATTCTGTGAGCTCTGAGGATATGAAAAGAAAGAGCTAGCAGGAGATCCATGGTTTCCTGTTAAGGGTAATAAAATAGGGTTTGATCTTCCAGAAACCTTGCTAATTGAAATTCTCTCATGTCTAGTTCTATAGGGTATCATAATGTGGTGTTAAGTTCAAATTTGTAAGTAGGCATGACTTGGGAGTGAGTGAATTTAAATTTGATACCTCAGTGGTTCTCATGTCAGCCGGTCCTCGGCTTGTCCTGAAGGCATGTGTGTGTGTGGAAGAAAACACTGAGGGCATCTCTACTCAGTGTCCCAACTCTCCAATGAGCAATAGGGCAAGAATTAGGATTCAACCAGCACTGTGAATCAGCCACTTTTAGGACTAAACTTTGATTTTGCTTTCTGTGACCTCAATACTGCCATTGGGGGGAGTTAAAAGATTCTTTTATCATAGGTATAAGAAATTTCTGGTCCTCTGACTTTTACTTGACACTAGAATTTATATTTGGAATTTTTAATCTTTAAGTGTTCAGTACCATGAGAACAGGCCAAACTGTCCCTTTGAATACTCTTGTCCTTTACTTATTCCATGATCCTTTGGCCCCCTAAGGCTTTGGTTCATCTATATTGCATTACAGAAAACCTTAGGTGATGATTTTCTTTGCAGTTTTGCAATTCTACACTATGAGTTTCCAAAGTCCTTGAAACCCAACTCTTCTAGATGACCAGTCTCATACTACCACTGCCTGAAGGCTCTAAGGTCCTTACTACTTCTGGAAGCAGATGCAGTTTCACTCATGGTTCATTATGGAAAATATCAGAAATCCCTGTAAACAAAAACAACTTAATGGGAGGGGCCGGGGAGATGGCTCAGTGGGATAAGTGCTTCCCTGGCAAGCACAAGGGTCTGAGTTCAATTCCTGGTTCTGCAACAACAACAAAAAAAAAAACCTACTTAAGACAATATATAAGGTGCCTGTAGTATCTCTGTAAGAATTAGCAAGTCACACTGAGAGATGAACAATATCTAATGCAAAATCCACCAAACCACCACTCTAAGTAATATACCACAGTGCCCCTTGGGACAGAGGGATCCAGTTTACATTTAGGGTGTGAGAACCCAAAAATTCTCCAAACACTTTGTTTGACACCTGTGCTTTCAGTAGTCTGCCTTCCATGTCTCAGTTTGGATCAGAAGTGGCCCTCCAAGGACGCTGTGGCAAATGCCTGGTCCCTAACATGTCACTACTAGCTTGTGATGGGCACTTGAAGGGATGGAGCTTAGTGGGAAGGTTTATGGCATGTAGGATGCCTTGGAAGTGGGTTGTGGACATGTCTCTTCCTCTTCCTCTGTCTTTGCTTTGCTTTGCTTTGTACTCTCTGACAATATGTGCTGCTTCTCTAAAGGCCCAAGAGCAATGGGGCCAAATAGTCTGAGATTAAAACCTCAATACTTGTGAGCCAAAATAAGCATTTTCTGATTACAAGTTGATTCACTCAAGTTTCTCTTACAGGTATGGAAAGCTGTCTAACACAACTACAGATTCAGAGTGACTCCTACTCCTCAGCTTAAAGCGATCTAGTGGGAGAGCCAAGCCCAGGGGTCTGGACTGCAGCTTCCAGGAAGGCTGGAAAAAAAACAAGAATAAACTTCTACTTGGGCACATAGCACTTATATTTGTCCAATTACCTCCATCAAATTTCAGAAGATGCTGAGCTTCTTTATGTACACCCGCTGGCTTTTTAGAAAAGGACTCAGAAGAATTCAATGACTGTCATGTTCAAGTCCTCATGTTTCATTGGACCAAAAAGGTGTGCAGTATTTCTAAGCTAAAAAGTTGTGAAGCAAAAAGCCAACCAACTAGCAAAACCTACCCATCGTTGCTTCTGCTCTATGCCATCGTGAAATATCAGCACCAGCCATGCAGCCCTACCTCTGGTTTTGGAAAGCCCGGAAACTAACCTTGGAGGGAGCTCACTCAGGCAATCACTCTCTCCCTGTCTCTGTTACATTCTTGTTGCAAATTGCGTACATGAATTTTCTGCTCCTATTTCTTAAGTATCATATTGCCTGTACAAGAAAATCACTTTGGTGGACTGTAGCTTCATGCTGTCACTCAGCACCACCCTTCACAAATTCATTCAGTAACATTCTTAGGACATTTTAGGATATGTCCAGAAAAATTACTCCAAGTTTACAATAGCTGATTATGGACACATACATGCTAGGCAACAGGGAAAGGGCACTCCTGTCCTCCCACTGCTTTCCACCTTGAATGCCAGACTCTGGTTTTGTAGAGAGGATATTCTGGGACTCTGAGTTCATGAATAAAGAATGCAAACAATAGGACTTAGAGCTAGCACTTTGTTCTGAAAAAATAGAAAAGAAGTAGAAAAACTCCTGCTCTGAACATGATGGTAAATATGCTCACCCTGTTTCTATCTCACAGTGCTCATGAGACTCAAAAGGGAAATTGGCTATGAAAGCCCTGCATCAGTTCACAGATGAACAAAGGTGCTAACGATTAAACTTGGGTAGACTGAAAGAACGTGAGCTTTGATGTCAGATTGTTAGAATCTCTGAGGATATGATATAGACAACAGCATGCTTAAATCTCACCATTATATACATTATGAAATAACATCAAGAACTTATGATTTAGTGGTTTGAATACTAAAAAATGACTGTTCTCTTCTCAAACTCATGACATACCTTCATTCCAATACCTCTCCTACCATTTGGAATGACTGAGGTTATAAGCCATTGAAATTGATGGTATCACTTATAGGAATAATATCCATGCCATCTACCTTCTTAGGTTGCTATAAGAGCCAATCAGAATGGTCTTTGTACACAGTACCCTGGTATGTGGATGTTGGGCACTTGATTACATCACACTTCTCAAGGTCCCCAGTCATCACGAAGTACTCAGGAAGGAATGGATGATATCAAGCTAACCATTCCCATTTACAGGTAGTGCTTTCACAAACTAATTGATCTTCCAATACAGAAAGATCCTATCCCCTTCGTGACAGACTGTAGCAACGTGTTTTCAGAAGAGGACTTCAAACAATGAATCATTTGTAGAAATTTTTGAATGAATCAAATGACAGTTGGCTTCTGTTTTACCTCATATAGAAAGATTCATTGACCCTAACTCCCAGTGGTTGTTTTCCCCACAGAAACAAGGCCAAAGGATGAACTCAAACTGAGGTAAAATAGGCTCTTCTGCTGTGGACAGCTGGCAAGGACCTTACAGACTTCTGCCCTCCTTCCTGGTTGCTAATTGATTTAATAAGAGACTCTGATAGATGCATTTCAGATCTGTGAGGACCTGTCCAGCTGATCTATATCATGCAGTAAGAAATGGCCTTTGCTCTTCTTGGTTTCTCTTTTAATTGCTATTGAAGGCAAGGCATGTAATTTGGGAGGAAGGGCAGTCATTCATCAGCTGAGCAATAGCTCATGTTCAGGAAGTCTCAGTTTTCTTTTTTAATAAAATACCTATTTCTTAGAGGAATGATATCTGGATGGCATGTATAGAAATGTCCGCAGGGAGAGCCCCTATGTGTCTGCCCTTTAAAATCAGCCAGAGTATGTGCTTAATAACCCATCAAGAAGAACAAGCTGTTTTTCTTCACAGATTTCACCTGAAGGTCCCTGCTCCTCAGAATCCATCAGATATGATTATTTAGGGAGCTGTTATGGGTGGTGTAGGATGTTCAGAAGTGTCTCTGGTCTCATCTTGCTAGAACCCAGTGGCAACCATCCTCTTCTGCACAAGTCTAACAACAAAGTAATGATCTTTAGATATTGCCCCACATTCCCTAGCAGACAAGGAATCCCCTCCTCTGCTAAGAATCACTGATGCAGTGGGACCAAGGCACAAGAACAGCTTTGCCTCAACTATGTCAGATACCAAAGTTACTCCCTCTTATAGAGCTTAAGTGTCCCCACCCTGAGGATGTATTATGGGGACTCACCCAATAATCCTTCTGCCTCCTTCAGTGACTTACAACTGCAATGGTAGGGCACAGAGGATTTTAATGACAACAGAGTCAAAGTACACTGTTGCAATGTGTGCTCTCTGTTTTCAGAGTCTCTCACTAGCAGGCAGCCTTCTGCAAGAAAAAAAGCTTCAGTGAAACTCATCCAGATTTTTCCTATGCCTGGTATCCTGCAAGTAGCTATTTAAAACCAGCCCCCAAAAGCCCATTGGGCTTGCTGTTTATTGTTTCTTCTAACATAGTAACTTTCTGTTAGCATCAGTGTGAAGGAATAAGTGAATTTGTGTATTTCTATGATGGCTGAGGAAGGCAATATGAAGTGCATATCACCTGCATTTGTATGACACAGAAGAAACAAACTGGTATGTGGAGTACTGCACGGGAGGTGGAACGCAAATGCATATGGGACATGTGGCTGTAAGAAAAGCTTGAAGACCCATCTGTTCTGGTGTGTAAATGTTCATGCATTATATTTTCATGTGTGAACAATGTCTGTGTGCAATGATGTGAGTAATTTGGGAACATTCTGTATACCGTAGAAATGAAGATCTTAGTATGATGTATATGTGTGCAAGTATAACTTTGTCTGCACATATATAAATCAAGACCATTTATGTGTGTGCCAGGGAGTATAGACTCCAACTTCAGAGCTGTGCAGGCTGCATATTAGTAACCTGTTTGTAGTTAGTTTATATGCTCATATGTGCTCTGCCTTAGTGGCTTGTACAGTAGGATGGAATGGGCCTGTGTCTGTGAAGAGAGTGTGTACATGTGCGGCTCTGCACGTATCAAACCTTTATCTTAAACTTTTTCTTTTTTGTGGAACCAAAGTTTGAACTTAGGCCCTCATGCTTGCCAGGGAAATGCTTATTCCACTGAGCCATCTCCCTGGCCCCTATCTTAAACTTTTAAAATTTAATGCATCTTTTCTTAAGGCTCTTGAGTTAGTTGAAATTGAAATGCTTCCTAAATCCCACCTAGTTCCAAGTGGACTTTTGAGTGTGTGTATGTGCAAATATCCTTTCTAAGTATCACACAATCAATTCTTTGCTGGACCAAAGATTCTGAATTGTCCATTCCTCTGTGAAAAGTCTCTCCAAACTAACCAGATAAATGGAGATAATTTGCTAAAAGAAACTGGGTTTTCTCATGTTGCCATGTAAGGAACTTTGAAATGGGTTCGGTCAATTGATGGGAAAAAAAAATAGGAACAATGGGCTTTTCTTCATCTTGTAGCTTCCTGACACTATTTCCCATCCTGCTGCTGCTAAAGTTCCTGGGAACAAGATTAGAGAGCAGCCTCCCAGCAGTACTAAAGTATGAATCTCAGCATTCTACTGTATTTTCCAACATTCTCTGCTCAAGAACCTACTTCTGCTTCTTAACAAACGTTCTTCTGGGTTACTGCTCTGTGTAGTGTCTTCATTAAATAAGAGAGACATGAACAGGTGAGAAAAATTTTAGTTTGAAGTGGGGGGGCCTATCAGAGTACTAATTGGGCTGTTAGGCTAGCCTTACTTTGATCACCTAGGGGCAGGGCAAAACAACTGGATTGCTTATCTTGGGTTTCCATGGCAGGTGACAGTCCATTGTCACTGGCAGAGAAGAAAGAGACTTCCAGACAGAATCACATGGCAGGTGTCCCTGCAACTGACAACCACTCAGAACTGTGAGTGTGGAAGTATTGCTAGCCAGAGAAAGAAGCACCCAGTGGGTTGCAGTGGCAGATTCATATGTGATAACAACAACGTGCATTTTTAATTTTATTTTTCATTAATATGTTTTAATTGGGCATATTAATAGAGTCTGTTTGATATTTCAAGGGGTATACCAATAGGTGTGTGCGCTAATAAAATCCAGCCTCTGTTGATCTACTCTCACCAACTGCTTCCCAGCTTCTAATAGTCAGCACTTATCACACCCAAAGGAAACTACTGAGTACTTTATGCAAATAATTGGCCCAAATAATTCTGCAGGATTCTATTGACTTTCCTTCAGACTCCAAACTTATATGGTAGGAAGTATTTTTAAAAGTCCTGAGATAGAAGTCATCTCTATTTTATATACTTCTTGGGGCTGGTTTGTACAGCTGATGCTTTTACTTTTTTATCATTTGCTTTTCTGAATAAACCTGCACTAATCTAGGTCCAAATATCTTGTTTAAATGTATGACTTAGGACATTAACTGTCTGGAAAAGTCTATCTTAAAAGTATTTTGTAAATATAGCTAGGAAGTTGTTACTGTTGCTAGGAAATAAAATTTAACTTTTGACGAGCTCTAAACTTCCTGTTAAAAAATCATGCAGAGGATGAAAGCCTTCTTGTTCTTTTTTAAATGGTAAAGTATAAAATGAGATACTTCTGACTGGGTAAAAATATATAATTGCTGTATAAACTTGCACTATGGACAAGTTTTAGCAACTATTTGTTTTTCTCTTTACTTTCCCACATATGTAATAAAGAAAATGTGAGAATGGTGGCCCAGACCAGAGATGATGCCTTTATGAGAGGTGAAGAAAGACAAATAGGAGACCCCCAGCGCAGAGCTCTAATCCCACCAGCTCTGAGCCACCCAAACTTTTTCCGAGAAGCCCTCCAGATGGGAGCCAGAAACCAACCTCTGTCCCATCTCTCTGTGGAGCAATGGTGTCCATGGTGATTATTATGGCTTGGGTCTGGAGGTCCCCCAATAGCCTTATGTGGTCCTAGGTAAGACTTTTTAGAGGAAGTTGAATCAGGTGAAGCTGGGTTTATGTGTGTGATGCTGGGATTAAGGCTGTGTGATCACTTCATATACTCCACTGACTGGTTCAGCCTATTTCTGCACATGGATCATAAGAAGGCCCAACCCGGTTGTGGGTGGCACCATCTAAAGTGCAGGCAGCCCGCGAGGGATGCAAGGGAGAAGCCACTTCCATGGACGCTGCTGCCTGCGGATCATGGCCTTCTGCCACCTGCTTCACCATCAGCTGTTTCTGCTCTGCAGTGTGCCTCTGCTATGCCACACCACCAGGGGGCAGCCAGCTGTGGGCTGAAACCTGCACAGACTGAGATTAAGTAAATCATTCTTCTTCTAAGTTTCGGTGTTTAATACTTTGTTTTTGTAACAATAAAGTAAGTGAAACAGTACTGTGGACAGGACCAATATACTAAATAGAATCATGTGCAGTATGCAAACACCTCAGATTGCAGAACATTGCCAAATAATCTCTGAGTCATTGTCTCTGAGGTAGAGTAAGGAAATTTAAATTTATTTCTTTCTTCTTCCTTCCTTCCTTCCTTCCTTCCTTCCTTCCTTCCTTCCTTCCTTCCTTCCTTCCTTCCTTTCTTTCTTTCTTTCTTTCTTTCTTTCTTTCTTTCTTTCTTTCTTTTCCAGCAATCAAACTCAGGATTCTATGCTTGTCAGTCAGACATTTATTCCACTGAGTTATCTCACTGACCCTTGAAATTTAAATTTCTAAGAAAATTAAAGTGAGGTTGATCTTTCTAATTGTGGAAACACTTTTATTTACTTACTTACTTACTTACTGTAACTGGGATTAAACCCAGGATCTTTACACTAAGCTACATAGCCAGATAGCTAGATAGCTAGTGAGCTATTTATTTATTTATTTATATTTCTTCACTTGTTTTATTTTGAAATAGGATCTCTTTAAATTACCCCATATGTGTTCAAATTTATGCTTCTTTTGCTTCATATCCTTAGGGTACTAGAATCATGGGTGTATACCCAGGCCTGGCTGGAAGGATACTTTGAAAATCACTGTGGATTTTTAATCCCTCTCAGGCCCTAAAAATATACAATTGTAAAGGTGAAAGATGAATGTAAGAATGAGCAGTGTCTAATGACATAAGTAGACATACAGTCAAAATAACTTGAGGCTCCACAGCATGGATCCGAAGAAGCTTTATAATTCTGCTGTCTAAAACCATCACCTAAAAATGGTTTAGAGCTTTATAACTCTCTTTCCCTCCCCTCCTAACACCAGGCAGGGGGAACAGGATACATCTCTCCTTAAGGACAATTCTGTCACTTTAACTTAAATTGAATTTGACCAAAAATCTACACACTATGTTATACCAGCAAGAGGAATATGGGACCAAAATTATTATTTAATCCAGGTATCATTGACACATTTTAAAAATTCATGAAAAATGTATGCTTACCCAGGTTGTTATTTCTGTTAACATTTGCCAATCAATTTTTCCTGCCAATCATTTTTTACTGAAATTCTGTATCACTTCTATATTTGTTTTACTATTTTTTATTCTGTTTTTAAAAAGTAAAACATATATAAATCTAAATTTAAAAGTTGTCACACATAATTTCTGTTATTCAATATTTGTGTTTCTGAGGAGAGTTCCATTTGACATTAAACTAATTCTACTTTTCAGTTATGTTCCTGGAATGTAATATAGACAGAGGTATTATATTAAAATATTAGGAATAACAATAAAAAATATAGTTTCATGGTAATTGTGGTTAGATAGTTTGTAGGTGATGAACCATTAATTCACTGGAGAAATAAACAAATGAAACTTGATTTTTAAAAAACCCAGACTGATCTATGTTCATCTGTAATATGTGTCAAGTTCTCAAGACAGAGTGCTATGCTTTCAGGATAACTCAGTAATTCACCAGGACGTTGGGTCCCCATAAGTTGGAAATGTCTCTGAAGGTTTAAATGATTACAGCATTTAATCCAACAGTACCACCTTGTCTTATTTTCTGCCCTATCATTGGAACACTATATCCAACACCTCTAACTCTCAGTGAGCCTTGGTTCAAGGTCTTGGTTGGTTTAGTGCATGTCAGGTTGTCTCCAAGGCAGAACGGAGAGAGAAAACCACAAGCACATGGCATGCAAGAAGCAGAGAGAGAAGGGAGCAGCCCTGAACACACCCTTGGAGCCCACGCCCAGCCAGGCCCCACCTCCTAGCAGCACATTAGCACCACCATGATGCAATCACCTTCTAACGCCAAGACGTTTCGGGGAGACATTTTAGATCTAAATCATGATACACTTTATCAGATTCGTTAATACAAACAACCATGTTGACCTTGCTTTTACAAAAAATAAGTATATCAAATTGTCTTTCAATAGGGGTTGAGAATATTAATGATTAATTTATACAGTGGTAAATTCTGAGTGCTTAGGAATTATAAAGCCAGCTGGGTAGGTGCCATGAAAGCATCTCTGAGATTAAAAAAAAAAAGGGGGGGGGGAAAGGAAAATTATGGAAAAAATGAATAGAGTCCTCTAAAAACTGCATACATGAAGCAGAGATGTGGTAAAATATCTACCATATATCTACAATGGTTGATATATGTTACAATTTTTAAATGTATTTGTTTATTGCAGGGTCTCACTACACAGCTCAGACGCATGGTGATCCTCCTGCTTTCTGCCTTCCCAGCCCTGGGATTACATGCACCATGGCATGTACCACTATGTCAAGACTCTGACCAGCTCAGCGCCCCCCCTCCGGGGGCATGATTGATGTGGCATGTGGTGCTGGAGATCAAGTGATGGTCCTTGCACTTGCCTAAGCTTGCCTAAGCAGGCACTTTAATCCACTGAGCTATCTTTTTGTCTTTTTTCCACTGAGCCATCTTGCTGGTCCCTCTGTCTATATTTGTACCTACCTCTATACCTCCACCTAAACATACACCCAAATTTATAGTTAAATCTATATCTGCATCTAAATATACAACTACACTCAAACTTACAGCTGTATGTATAACTATGCCTCCACATAAGCCAACCCCCAACTACACATAGACCTACAACTACATGGACACCTATGTGTACATTTATAGCCATACCTACAGCTAAACCTATAGTACCACTATACTTATACTTACAACCATACTGTGTCCACCTAAGCCCAACTCTGTAGCTGTATTGACATTTGCTTCTACACCTAAATATAAAACACCTAACCCTACATCTGTACATAAATCTGCAGCTGCAACTTTCCAGCTACATCTCAGATGCATATGAACCAGAAGCTATTCATGCAGCCATATCTACATCAACCCTTACAGCCATCTTTCACTTACATTTGTATCTAAACCTAGATCTACATATACACCTATATCTTATACATTGTATCTACACACTTATTTGTTGCCCTACACCTACATCTGCACATCTGTAGCACCGTGTTCACATGCACTTATATCTCTTTTGCTTCTCCAGCTAAATCCCTCCTACATCTATATCTGTGGTTTCTTGTGTGTGGTTTTACAGCACAGAGGAATTAAGAAATTGTCAGTGGTGTGTGATTTATATGGGAAATAGAGACCACAAGTAAGACAAAATCATATGGACAGTTAAATTCAGTACTTTGTGCAGATTAAAACATTAGGTAAACATGTCTTAGTTCTTCCTGTGCATACACTTATACACACATATACTCATAAATCCTTCAATAAACTTACAGGGGAGACAGCTGTGCAGTAAAATGCAAATCCAGTGTAACTATGGTTTTGTTTTGCTTTTTTCCTACTCTTTTTGCAGTTTCTTTGCCTTCCAGGTCAAATTTGGTTTGATTTTGACTTGGTTTATTTACAGATACTTGAATTGTTTTTAGTGTATATGGTACAGGTGCTCGCTATGCAGCTCAGATTCATAGCAATCCTCCTGTTTGCAACTTCCCCAGTGCTAGGATTGCATGCATGTGCCACCATGTCTGGTCTTGGTTGTCCAGTGGTGGGGCTGGCATGGCATGTGGTGCTGGGGAACAAATCCCTGTCCCTGTGCTTGCCTAAGCAGGTGTTTAGTCTCTGAACTGTCTAGCCAGCCTGATGCTTGAGTTCTTAGAGGTCCTTCTTCATATTTTACCTCTAATGTTTAAGTTTCTAGCCAGGCCATTTTGCACTCCACTTTCTGACTCAGTGTTCCCTTAGTTCCACAAATCTCATTGCATTGGTATAGAGACAGTAGTAGAGAGACAAGGAAACTCCACCACAGCATCAGAAGAGATAAATAGCTTCTCAAAGTCCCAGCACACTGAGGAGCTCAAATCAATCTGAGACCACACCTGTGCTTTTTCCAGTCATGATGTTTGCTTTCTCTGTGCCCTTAAGTCCACCTTGAAACTTACATTTTAGGGACAGAAGATCTGGAAATTCAGACAAGAATATTACTTGTATTGTCTGTGTTGTTCTTAATACACACTGTCCTTTCTCTGTCTCTCCATCAGTTCATAAGCTTTCTGCCAGTTCCTTTATCTCCCATGTGTTCAAATTGGCTCTTTCCTCTCCATCTCAAGTCTGGCGTCAGACTAAAGTGCTACCTTTATGTATTTTTCATCAATCTGGCAAATTCTGTAGAGCCTTGGTATGAATAAATCACTACCAAGTAATTCATTATGAATAGCATCAGCCTGGGATACAATTCTTTTGCCACTAAGGAGTCAGCATGTTTTATAATTTTCAATGAGAAGATTTGACTTTTTTTCCCTCTCTCTCCCCTTTCTTCTAAAAGCAATGTTAAAGTGTTCTCCTATCTGTATATGTTAATGCCATTATTCCTTATGTTCTCCAGCTATTCGTCTCCAAGCTGTCTCCACTCAGCTCTGTCATCAGTGAATGTGATTGATCACCTCAGCTCTTACACTCAGGAGAAATAAGAAAGAATTAAACCATATGGTGGTCATAGAAATAGACATTCAGGTTGAAGAGTATTTTGCGATCGGTGCATAGGTCAGAATTTCTGCTTTCCTTTTTATAGTCTTCTGAAAATTAAGGTAAATGACCATCTGCTTTAAAATGGCCAGGGTGAGCCACTGTAAGTAACAGTGAGATTTTGCTCTGTATCTCTTAGTGGACCAGAAACTGTACATGCTTTTTTCTACTTTCTGAGTCTCCTGAAATCCTCAGAGTCACTCTAAAAGATAATTATGTCCCTCATTCTTCTGAGAAAATCAAGGCTCTAATTCTGAAGTAGCTTCTTGAATGACATACACTGTTAAGTAGCAAAGTTGATACTCAAATTGCAATCAGTTTAGCCCTAAATTTGAGTGATGTTTGTCTGAATAGCCTAGAGTGTGGAATGACACTAACTAAAATGAAACAATGAGTATGGATTGAAAAGGAAAAATGTGCTTGTAAAAGATTTACATCTGTACATCTTGTTGGAAATTCTACATGTAATTACTTCATGAAAATACTCTAAGTTGGTACCTTCCCCCTTCTCAGCCCTTCTGAGAATGTCTGGATAGCTATACAAATTCTCATATGGTTGAATTACATTAATGAGTTTAATTAACATTAATCAGCTTGGCTAACCATGGGAACGCTCACTGTCACTGTGCCACAAATTTCAGCACTTGGAGGGTTTGACCTAGTTTATGCCACATGAATACACAAGGTTTCATCATGGCTGGAGATCCTGGTGCTGCAGTCTGGCTCTGTGGTGTTTCCCCCCAACAAATCCTACTCTTCAGAATCTCTGAACCCACTAGTGACCTGGCCCAACCGGGCAGGGAATGACCCCTCCTCACTTATTCTAAAACCTCTGGATCAGATTTCCTATGCCTCCAGCTAAACAGGAGGAGGAGACAGAGGCTTGCTCTACTTTTGTCCCCCACACCCACCTGTTTCTTCTCTTGATCCATTAAATTGCTCTTGACAGGATGCTACATGACCTAGCATTCAGGCAGGCACCAGTACTCCTCCAGCTCTTTCCTTCTTCCCAAGGTGCTCCTGCTGAACAGGGAGCTGCCTTTGGTCCAGGATACTATCTGCAGTATCTGATGAGGGCATCTGCAATTATCTGAGATCAGATGCTGGCCAAGGGATCAGTTAGATGGACCAGACTCTGCAAGACTCAGCATAGTGAGGGCTGGAACACAAGTAACTGCTCAGAGGTAGGTGAAGAGCTGTGTTCATAGGAAAGTGAGACCAAGCAGGATCCTGAATTGGGAGTTGCCTCTGTGTTTGCAACAATCTTATTGTCGAAAATGTCACTTAATAAAGCTCAGTGACAATATTGCAGAAATGACCAAAGGCATAGGTGCAGAGATATGAACAAACCTGTCATTTTCTGTAACAATCTAACCAACCAGGAAAAAAAAATATTGAAGGATCCAAGTCAGAGAATCAACTTCTGTGACCAGAAAAGGGGAGAAGAAGGGCTGGGTCTCCTTGTAGCCTAAGTTAGGAAATCAGTTCTGTTTCAGAAAGAAGAAAAAAGGAATTGTCTGACCACGCTCAACATATCCTAAAAGTGATTACCTGCACTATTTACATGATTCTCCATGTCTTGAAATGCCTGAGGAAAGCTCCAGAAGGCCAAGTAGGCTGATGACCCTTGACTGACACAATCAAAACTAACATACAAGGAAATGAGAAGTGAGTAGGAGGGAAACACCTCCTTAAAGGCCAGAGCACAATGTATCCTGCTGGGATTAGTAAGGAATTAAATTCAGACTCCTCTCACCCCTTAATATGGATGACTCTGAACCTAGAGTATACAACAAATATTATCTCATAGAATTTAATTCTTTCTGTAGTGACCCTTGGTTTATTATAACCCAATATTCTTTCCTCATATTCCTCCTAAGTCCTCTTGTTACCTTATGGAGTCTAAGGTATTTGCCCCAAATGAAAGGCAAGGCCTTGACTAACCCATCTATATAATATGTTCTCCGAATGCTGTCTCAGAAATAGAAGTTTCAAGATGTGCCAGTAAAAGGCACAGAAAATATTTATTGGGCAGAATTTAAAAAACAACACGCAGAGAAAACACTGTGAGCCCTCAAGAGAGGGGCCTGTTGTGGTCTGCGGTTGGCGATATGTGGTCTGTGGTCTTGGGTTTCCACTAGACAGGTGATCTAGGACCCGTATTCCTACTCTGTATCATGCTACCACTTGGTGGGCTGTTTTAAATGTTTAGAGATGTGTTCTCCCCCTACCCTGCTGGGGGGAGGATGTAGGACTGTGGAAGGAAAAGCAGAGGTTAAATTCACAAGTGAAAATGTGGGTGGACACAAATGACAGGATCAGGAATTTGCTTTTGTTTTTGTTTTCTTCTCCTCTTGATGTCTGTCTGTCTTTCTGTCCCTTTCTTTAATTTTTATTGTAACTTTCTCAGAATGGAAAAAAATTGTACTCTTGAATAACTGTGTCAATTTTAAAGTTATGATTTTCTTCATCTCTTTTCTTCTAAGCTACTCCTACATATATATATGTATGTAGGTGAAAGCCCCATTTTACAGGAGAAAGCCACCACAGGTCAAATATATTCCATTTTTTTTAAGTCTTAGACATTTAGGTGCATGTTGCTTGGGAGAAGAAAACTTGTCATCTTCAGGTTTTCTTTTTAAGAATAAACTTAAAATAACAATTTGTCTCCTTTCTTCCTAGCTTTATTTCCTCTATCCTACCTTATCTCATTCTCCTTTCCAACTCATTTTTAGGCTAGTGTACTAAATATGGTAACAGATTTTACCATGCCCCTATAAATGGGATTGCTTACATCTCTAGATCAACTCTAGAGCATTTTCTGAGTTGCAAATATTTGTGTACTAATTTATATTTTATAACACAAATCACTCCTAGAAACCCTGTGCATAGACACAGCTCACCAGTTCATGATTAGGCAGGTGAGAGGGCATGAATGTGCCTAAAACCTCAGCAAATAAGTCTTCTATAACAAGCTCTGTGATGTGCTAGGGAAGAAAAAAAAAAAAAAAATGATTGCTAACCCAGCAGTGGTGGCTGCCTAAATCTTAGTCTTTAATGACTGATTGTTTATCAAACTAATACTTTAAGATTATTAACAATTTGCACTGCAATTAGCATGCTTATGTTTTTATAGAAAAATCAATAATCCTCTATAATTTGGTTCATTTCAACAGACTGAGTTACACACACATACACGTAATTTAATTGTGCAGCCTGGGATGCAAAATCTAAGTGAGCAAGAAGCCAAGAAAGCTTGAAGGAAGCCTCGGCGTCCTCTGAATCCCACCTGAGAGGCCTTCTGATGCGGGGGCACATGATCTACCAGTAACATAATAATTAACTGGATTCAGGAATTCTTTTTTTAAAATTTACAATTTCAGCCTGGTCAAATAGTTCGTCTGATTAAAGCGCCTGAAAGCAGGCACGGGAAACGGGTCCGATCCACAGGCCTGCCTTGCCAGCCCAGCCCCCAACCCATGCTGAGATGGCCACTGAGACTGGACGTGGTGGCGCACGCCTGTAATCCCAGCACTTGGGAGGCTACAACCAGGAAAATCACTACAAATCTGATCTAGTAGTGAGACAAAGAACACCTCGTAGACTCTTCCCTAAAATACATGCACACACAAATAACTACATACTTCTTGTATGACATACCAATTATTACCATACTGTCTCACAAGTAAAAGGTTTTTTTTTTTTTTAAATGGGTAATAAATGAAAAAAAAAAAAAGACACAAGAAAAAATTCTGTCACAAGACCGTCCTACTACAATGCCATATACAGTTAAATTTCTAAATTTCTGTGTAAAAATATGCATCTATTCCTATTTTTTAAAAAAATTTCCCCTCATATTCGGTACGGACTTAAAATTCAGTACATCAATACTTGATGGAAATTACCTGTTTCACATTATGCCTAAGATGTTTGATATTTAGACAGATAGTGAGGATAAACCCAACTGCATATGTTACAGGGTAATAATCTGCTCCTCTTCTGGAGGGTTAGCAACCTAAGTTTTCAGATCAAAAATTAGAAAAAAGAAAGATTTGTAAGGTCAGCCAACACTTTAGCCCTAGCCTTTTAAGGTCAGCAAAGACTCAGGACATAGGAGAACCTGTACTGTAACATCATGTAACTCAGTTGTGCCCCCCCAAAATAAATAAAATAAATAAATCTACAACTTCAGATAGCTTTTTAAAGCTTTATTTGGCAGGGAAAGGCATTTTCTCACCTTTTTATGCCCTCATCCACAGTGAACTTACACCCATCATATGTCCTTCTTTTTTGGGGGGGAAGAACCGGTGACTGAACTCATGCCCTTGTGCTTGCCAGGGAAACACCTCTTCTATTGACCCATCTCCCTGGTCCCCATATGCGCCTTCTTTATCCTGGTCGTAGCACTGAGAGTTTTCCAAATGACTTCTCTTGTTTCCATTTACCTACACCAGAAATACATCAGATATTGAGTTCCTTGAAGTGAGGCATGATATGCTTTTATTTTGAAATTCAAAGCCCTATCAGTGACTGAGTACAAAGTAGTTGCTTAATAAATATTCTCTGAAAGAAGTTTAAAACACATGACCAGATGTGCATTCTAATAAATGAAATAAATCAGATCCACATGTGTAGACACTACATTGTCTCTCTAGGACAATTGCCAGGAAGAGTAAACACAATCTGAAAGGTGCAATAGAAACTGTGAAAGATGTGTGTCTGGTTTATTTCACTTATGAGTATATGTTCAAGTAGCATCCACTTCAGTATAAATGCTTCAAACTTATCATTCTTAATAGCTGAGTAATACTCCATTATATAGAAATAGCACATCTTTTTCAACCATTCCTCATGTGATGGACATCTTGGTTGTTTCCAAGATTTTGCTATCACACATTGTGCTGCTATAAACATAGGTATACATATATCACTATGATACAATGTTTTCAGATCCTTTGGGAAAATTCTCAGTAGGGGGATAGCCGGCTTGAATGGGATTTCTAATCCTACTCTTTTGAGGAGTCTCCACACCGACCTCCATAATGGTTGTACCAGTCTACATTCCCACCAGCAGTGGAGAAGTGTTCCCTTTTCTCCACAACCTCTCCAACATCTGTTGTTGGTTGATTTCCTTATGATAGCCATTCTTTTGGAGTGAGAGGGTATCTCAGTGTTGTTTTTATTTGCATTTCATGAATGGCTAGCGATATGGAGCATTTTTTGAAGTATACATCGCGAGGCCATAATATTAAACTGAGCTGTAAATGGCTATGGTCTACAACTTCTTTGAATAACTCACTATTGTTGTGGAATGCTCGACTGTGTTGGATTGTGTTGTCGAGTTCAAGCACCTAAGTTAGTTGAATGACAATGGAGTGCCCACCTTTGACAGGTGTAGACAAAGAAAGGGGTATAGAAAGAAAAAATCATGATGTGTGTGTATAGACAGTACAGTTGGGATAGATAATGCTGAGCTTCTACATAATCCTATGAGAGGCAAGATTTGCACTAATGGTGGTTGGACAGGATATTATGTCGGCTTCTAGTACTATGGTCATCCACTAGGAAAATAATTATTGAATTTTTGATATAATTCAGGTATTAAAAATAAGATAAGTACACAGCTACACTCTGTTTTTACTGTTAAGAGACGTATGCTATAATAATGTCTGTAAGTATCCTATCATGTATGCACCTTGTACGATACCAAAACAGTATGAAAACAGTTTGCAATGTATTAATTTATTGAATTTGTCTTGTTAAGGTGTCTTAAAACCATCTGATTCATATTTGTACTTCAATAAAATTTAAAAAAATAAAGAAACTGTGAAAGAGAAAGAAACTGTTCAAAGGGCAGGAACAACTGGGATGACAGAAACCAGAAAAGAAAAAAGAAAAGAAAATATGTGAATACATATATATGCTATATAACATATATATAATATATAACCATATAATATATATGATTATAAATATATAATGCCTTGAATAATTATACTGCTCACTTCTACTGATCTATTGAAAGGAACAGTTAATGCTTTTTCTTCTTCTTTTTATTTTTTTTTTACCCAATTTTACATGCTTATTATCTGGTAACCTGAAAAACGAATTTGAAGACAACAATGTGCAGTATAACAACTCCTGTTGAATTCCTATCATTTTGTATAGTGAAATTATGTCATGTGTCTAATTGCTTTACTATTTTCCTTTGAAAATTTTTTAAAATGATACAAGAGGATGCTCATGCTTGGATGTGCAATGTGTTCTCTAACTAAGGATGATGAGAATAGTTTCCAAGGATGACCATAGGAACCACAAAATAAGAAAGCGAAAAGCACACATAGTAGAGATCCCATCAACAGAGTACTTCCCAGGGCCAGTCAAATAGATCAGTGGGTTAAAGTGCCTGCAAGCAGGTGCAGGGGTTGGGGCTTTGATGCCTCAGTTTGCATGCTGAGATGGCAATTGAGACTGGGGTGGTGGCACGCACCTGCAATCCCAGCACTTGGGAGGCTGAAAAGAGGCAGATCCCTACGAGTCTGATCTAGTAGTGAGACCATGAATATCCCATACACTATTCCCTAAAATACTGAAATAAATAAATATGAAACACTTTTCTTTCTAAGTATTTTTATTCAAAATAAGGAATGGAAGTGCTGACCCCCACATGGAGGCAAGCTTGGGCACACATCTGTGGCACCTGCCAAGACACCTGCTGAACCCACCTCAGCGGTGCGGCACCAAGCAACAGGCCAGACACTGCATGCAAAGAGCGATGTGTGGGCAGCGGTGACTTTATACTGTTAGGGCCGCTGTGTTGCAAAGGTCTCCAGTACTGAAAAGTGTTTAATGATATTTAAGTAAAAGTTTGGGTAAGACTGTTCATACATAAAACTATAATTACATGGAGATCTATTAAATCCCCACTGTGTGCCTGTGCACATGGAAAAGCAGTCATTAGTTTCAGGCTTGGGTGTCAACTGCTGCTTTCTAGAATCTTCCCATACTTACTCAAGTACTCTGGAAGGCTTTCTTTTTAATGTTACCAGTGTCTCCAGATACTATAAGCCTTAAACAAGTGGAGGGACTGGGGTCCTATTACTGGCACCATATGCCATGCCGCTCTCACCCACAGGTGCACTGAGTCAGCCAATGAGTCTGGGCATTGTGGTCCATGTCTGTAATCCCAGTGCTGGGGAGGCTGAAAACAGGAGGGTCACTACAAGTTCTAGCTGTGTAGTGAGACTCTATACCAAATACAGAAAAATAAATAAATACTGTAAATCACACTGAAGTCTTGACTCTCCAAGAAACTGGCACAATGGGTATTGGAAGCTCTACTGGACCTTCTGTCATTATACAACAGAGTGGGGAACAGGCTCTGCAAATGGGTCAAATCAACACTGGAAGCTACCTGTTCTTTTGTCTGACAGCACATATCAAAATAAGCCCAGCTCCTAAGTTTAAAATTAGCTCTCTTGCTCCAAAGACCAGTGGGATATTTGAGACAATTTCAGTGTACAACATATATATACCAACATACCATAAGTGTATGATAATCAAAGCAACACTTTATTAATTAACCTAGAGGTTGCCATTACCAGTGTTTGAGGAGTGGATAAGTAAGAGGGGGAAATGGATAACATTTTATGAGTACACCTTCAGCATGGACTAAAACTTCCTTTTGCTGAAGCCTCCAGCTCTAGCTCTGGGTATGAATTTACAAAAGATATGATTAGTTTTCTACAAAATGTTTAAAATATAGCTCTTCTGAACAGAACAAGGGTAAGATGATGGAGATGGTGCATTTATGTATCAAAAAGAACTAAGGAGATATAGTCTAAACTGTGTACTCTGCTATTTAATATTTATATCTTGCCAAACCTGTCTTTCTTTCCTCAAATACAAACTCTGATGAATAAAAGATGGTTCCTAGTTTTGCTGAAAGGGCGTCATGGCAAGAGAAATGTTCTGCTCTGGTACCACATACATCTCAACACACCTGAGTCCATTCCTTTGATTGCCTGACACTCACTGAAAAGACATTGGGGTGGATTTTAATGAAAGACACATTCAGAGATGGTTGGTAGGTAGAAAGCACAATGACGTTGTAAGAAAAGGAAGACAACTTCACAAGTCACTGGAGTTTACACATTTGCTATGATGAGGTGCCCACTTGGGGCATCAGGGCCAGGAGAAAGGTGTTGAGGTAGACAAGCAGGAGCTGCCTTTCCTTTAAGCTCATGGTTCACAGAGTTCATCTTAAACTTCGCATCAGTTTGATCTGCTGTCCTTCTCGACATCATCTCCATTTTGATTAGCATCATCTCTATTGTCCAAAATAACTAGGCTTTCAAGAAGAAAATCCCTTCTCTCTTATGTTGTTCTTATAAATGCTGTGAGGATGAAACAAGGTGTCCACTGTTCTGCCTTCATCTAAGGAGTCCACAGTGTGGGACTCAGAGAGGTTGAGAGGTGGTCTGATTTCTCAAAGTTGCAGAGTAAATAGAAGAGCTCTGCCTTTGTCTCTGGCCTTATGCTCTCCATTTATCTCATCTCCTTGGTTTTGTGCTATTCTGCTGCCATAATAACAGTTCTTTTGTCATTGAGGCCCCACTGTAACATGTGATTCCCCCAGAGAAATAGTAATATAGTTCCCAGTTTTTCCCATGCTCTTCCTTTATCTTTAAATAGGTTTCCACATATTTTTCATCCATTTTTCAGGTGTCAGGCATCTTGGTTGTTTCCAAGATTTGGCTATCACAAATAGTGCTGCTATAAACATAGGTGCACATTTATCAGTATGATTTATGATATTTTCAGTTCCTCCAGGAAAATTCCCACTAAGGGGATAGCTGGCTTGAATGGGATCTCCAGTCGTAGTTTTTTAAGGAGTCTCCACACCGATTTCCATAATGGTTGCACCAGTTTACATTCTCACCAGCAGTGGAGAAGGGTTTCTTTTCTCCCACAGCCTCTCCGACATTTGTTGTTACTTGATTTGTTTATGATAGTCATTTCTAGGATGAGATGTGGTATTTTTATACAATGGAGTATTACTCAGCTATAAAGAATGATAAACTGAAAATCTTCCTATTTAAGTAGATGCCACTTGAAGATACAATCAAAAGTGAAATAGTCCAGACCCACACATGTAAATATCATATAATCTTCCTTGTATAAGAAATCAAAAGAAGAAATACAAATAGAAAGGTATTACACAATTAGAAGGAAAGCAAGAACTTGAGTATTAGACAGTGAAAAAGGGCAAGGAGAAAAGCTAGGAAACATGACAGGGGCAAAGCCATACAATTGCATGCACAAGATGGGGAAGACAATGATCCTGAGAAATATCATCAGGTTGTTGAAACTGGCAGTTACTTGGTGGGATTCTCACCCTGACTAAATATATGCGCTGATACCTATGAACTGAGCGACTGCACAGAAGATAGCAATGTGTAATACTGGGGTCATGTTTGGAATGCCTGTCGTTCTGGTCTTCTAAATACATACTGCTTGTCATGACATGCCAATTATGGCCAGACTGTACCTCAAGTAAATAAATTTTAAAAAGACAAAAAAAAAAAAAAAAAAAAAAAAGGTTTCTACAAAGACACCTTCAAATGCTCTGTAAATCGGCTTCCTAACTAGATATTAATTTCTCACAAGGACCCTAGCCCATTATGAGAATCAACACAAGGCAGAGTTTCCTGGCTAATTTATTCCACTCCTTCATTCTCTATTCTCATTGATGGGCCCTCTTGGCATTATAAGTCCAGAGCAAGTAATTAACAACTACACTTTCAACCCAATTCTCTTTCTCTTTTTCTTTTCTAACTACTTCTGCCTCTTTTGATCTGGTTCATTTTCCTAATTAGCTTATGCGCATGTCAGAGTTGTTTCTTTGGGTCTGAATAACTTCAGGAGGTTTGAAAATGTGGAGAGGGAAGCTGACTTTACAGTGAAGGAGTAAAGAAGTCACTGCTGTACCGCACAGCAACACCAGACCTACAAAAGAGTGGTTTACACAACTATCTCAATTATAAATTAATCACTAAGAAACCACACATCAGGAGAATCAAGCACTTTAGTTTGCATCTTTACCACCAGCCTAAGAAGAAGACTATCCCATTTCAGAGATGGGACAGTAAGTCTTGGAGATGGTCTGCCTGGGACCTCATAACAAGAATGGGTCTCTAAAACTTTTCAACCACAGCACACTGTATCATTAAAAGAGTATAAAGCTCTTTCTTCTAAATCTGACAATGGATGCTCACAAAATCTTCCAGAATTGAAGAAAAAAAAGACATGTGGAATAGCTAATTGAGCATCAGTGGAACCGCACTTCCTACCAACTGCCTCAAAATCAGGTAGGTGCCAGTATATTACAGGGTATAGGCCAAAACGTTTGGCACTTAAGCTTAGAAATGCATGGTCCAGGTAGAAAAAGTATTGTTCAGACTCAGTGATACAGAAGGAGGTGGGATCTTTTCAGGCCTTTGAATTCTGGTTGACCTCTGCTTGATAGTTTCTCAAGCAGAGATAGGCAATGTAGGCATTAGAACCTGAGTCGCAGAAAGATAACAAGGTAGAATTTTCAAGACCCTTGGCCACTATTTTCAGAATAGACATTTCAGACCCAGTAGAGGACTAGGGAAATTCAAGAAACTGATTCAGGAGGTAGGTCATAGGAAGAGTTGCAGGAAGATCCCTGCCTCCAGAGGGAATCAGAGAAGAGTGAAAAGGGAAGGCAGGAAGCATCACAGTACTATGGCCAAGACTTTAGCCCTGGGCTCAAAGTACTGTGTATCTAATCGACTCCACTGCTACAGGCCTGTAACTTAGCCCCATGAAGTTTGGTAATGCATACAACTTGGTTTTCATGTCTGTACAATTAGAATGATAGACCTGAATTCTGATGAGAAGCAAGCTGTAACAAAGTAACTCACTATGTTCAGAATGCTCAGCATCATACTTGCCATATGGTCAGTACATGAATAACAGTGTGAATGTACTTGAAAGGAAAGATCTTTCCTGCTCTGATCCAAGCTCAGTCTAAGCCTGGGTGAATCTGAACCCGCACTTCATAGTTATCCCACTTATTCACTCATCAGCATACAATCAAATATCAGCCTCATGGTTAGGTCTAAGGCTGATATTTTGCCTCTTTCCCCTTTTGGATCCCCAATTAATCCTGCCTTAAGAGCTCAATGACACTTATTTAAGAATAACATCCTACTTGATTTATTCATCATTTTACTTGTCTGGCTCCATTTAACATACTAAAAATTCTTTATATCCTAAAATATCTTATATAGGAGACAGATTTGTTTATATGACCACTCATCCATCAAGCTATCCACAGCATTGGTCTGCAACATTTAATGAGAAACAGGCACGAGCCCTTTTAAGTGGGCAAAGATGTGTGTGTCAAGCATATCAGGGAAGGCATGGTTTACACTCAGGCTGACAAGCCAGGCAACTTCACTCCACTTACACAACAAGATTAAAACTGAGGCAAAGCTCTGCAAAAACATTCGCAAAATAGGACATAAAAATGGTCAACAGGTATATGAAAAGATGTTAAATATCACTAATTATCAAGAAAATGCAAATTGTTAGGCTACTATCAAACAAAAAAGGTAAATATTAGAGAAGATTTAAAGAAGGTGAAGCACTTATACACTGTTGATGGGAATCAATTACAATAATAACAGAACATTTGAGAAGTTAGAAATAAAACTACCATAAGATTCAAAAAATTTTGCTTCTTGTATTATAAAAAAGACTTGAAATTTGTGTCTTGAAGAAATGTCTGTGTTCTCATATTCATCACAGCATTATATACAGTAAGTGATATATAGAAACAATTTAAGCTCCCATCATGAATGAATTCATAAAAAATTGTAATATGTATGGAATGGAATGGAATGTTATTCAGCCTGAAAAACAGAGATGCTGGCATTTGCAAAAACATGCTTGAAATTTTTAGATATTGTACTAAGTAAAATAACTAGATACAGCAAGAAAAATACTTTAAGATCTCACTTATATGCAAAATCAATTTAAAAAGCTGCAAATTTATTTATTTATTTAACAAATTTAAATAAATAGAGACAGTAGAATAGGGATTCCAGTATCAGGGAAAGGGAAGGAAATGGAAAAAATAGGTAAACTTAGCCAGGCATAGTGGCGCAGGCCTGTAATCCCAGCACTCAGGAGGCTGAGGCAGGAGGATTGTTGTGAGACCATCCTGAGCTACAAAGTGAGCTTAAGGCCAGCCTGAACTGTACTGTGAGACCTTGTCTCAAAAAGAAAAAAAAGTAGGTAAACTATACAAATTTGACAATAGGTAGGTAGATAAATAAGTCTAGATAGCTAATTCCAGAAGGACTGTGATTACTAATCATATATTTTATGCTTTTAAACTTTCTAAGACAGCACCTGGTTGTTGTTTTTCTTTTTTTTTTTGGCTGAACCAAGGATGGAACTCAGGCCCTTGCACTTGCCAAGAAAGCACTTATTCCACTGAGCCATCTCCCTGGCCCCTTTTAGGACAATACATTCTAGGCATATGCACGCACACACACACACATAACCACAATTATGGAAAATAATTATTTTAATCTTGACTAATCATTTCACTGTGTATATGTATATCAAACTGCTATGCTTTGTACAAAACACATACAGTTTTTTTTTAAGTTTTTTTTTTATACATATAGTTTTTAAATGATTATAGCTGATTAACCAGGCTGTAGGACTGGTTAGTGTTAAAAGTCAGAACCTTGTGGTCTTTCTTTTTATTTTTTTTTTGCCTTTTTGAGACAGGGTCTCACTGTGCAGTTCAGGCTGGCCTTAAGCTCACTTTGTAGCTCAGGCTGGTCTCGAACTCACAACAATCCTCCTGCCTCAGCCTCCCGAGTGCTGGGATTACAGGCATGCGCCACCATGCCCGGCTCTTGTGGTCTTTCTTTTTCCCTTGATCCAGCTTTCTGCAAGTAATATTTAAAAAAAGACCAAGAAAAGAAAAGTGAAACGGTGGCAGAGAATAAACTATATGGAAAGATGGATAGGTAAAAAGACATATAGGTGGTAGATAGACAGATGCTAGACATGTGTTAATAGGTCAAAGAGCTATAATCCTTTACCTTGGCTGGAGAGACTTCTGCCATATGAGTAATGAAGCTGATAGTACTCAGATAATTTTCCTTTGGTGTAGAATTTCCTGAGTCAGAATAACACTGATGTTTCCGAGAAGGGTTTAGGATTACTCCTAGATGAACCTAAATTGTCTTTCACGAGTTGTTGTGTTGTGCATAATGATGACTGTGTTCTTTCCCTTCTTCAGGTGCCCAAGTCATTCTCACTTCTGCAGCTGTAAAGACAGAAGTGGTTATCAAGTGATTTGTTCCTACACCCCTCTGAGAGGTGCCACTCCTGGTGTATGTGACCAATAATTTTTTTTATGAAAGAGATAGGAAATACAGCAGTAATCACAGGCCTACTGTAAAGCCACAGATTGAACTTCCTGGGTGTTATCTAATATGCAATCAAAACCACTGATTCTATGGCTTGGGCAG
>PVKA01010500.1:0-18596 GCA_004027165.1 Ctenomys sociabilis
CTTCCCGAGTGCTGGGATTACAGGCATGCGCCACCACGCCCGGCATGCTTCATTCTTATGCCAGTTATTTTTACTCTTTTTCTTAGTTGTGATTTCATAATTTTCCAATACTAGTAAAATATACATGTAATTCACATCTTTACCTCCCAGAATACCTTGTATGTATACCCTACAATTGTTTTGTAATCGAATGCCTATTATAGTTCTGTACTTCTGAATTTTTTTTTAAATTCACTATTTCATGAATCTCAGAATTTTCAACTGAAGGTGATGCAAGACTTAGAAGAAGAAAGCACACACAAATTTGTAATTAATGGAAACTAACTCTGGAGATCCGGGCTGTGTTGTCCAGTAGGGCAGAAATCTCCAGAGCCTTCACTCATTGTGTCAATGTGACAAACATGCTCATAATCACTCAGTGAACGTATCTATAAATATGTTCATCCTGGTGGCTCAGTTGGTCTTTAATGAGATCTAATGATGTCCAGGGCCAAACGGGAATACATACTGAATCTCAGATGCAAGCTGCTGTGAAATATAGTGGGTAACAAACAGTGGAAAAGCAGCTACTGTGTGCTGACATGACACACAACAGAGTGCCACTGTGCAGTGACCACGGACCACAGCAAGGAGGACTGCACAGTGACCTATCATAGCTTTAAGAGAATAAAGCTGCTGATCAGTACTACTTACAGAACTTTAAATCTGTAAACAGTGACTTGTCCCAGGTTGTAAAGGCGATCAAGAGAGTTGGCACAGAAACATGTGGCTTCGGTTGGGAAGATGTATGGATACAAATGAACCAACAAGATACATCAAGAACATTTGTGCATCAGTGTGCTGCGGCTTCCATGACAAACAGCATGGCCTCAATGGCTACGCAATAAAAATAAATGGCTTTTCTCACAATTCAAGGAACTGGAAAGCCAAGGTCAAGAGTAAGACTCCTTAAAAGAGATTTGTTCCTGTTTATTCATATGACCTTGGTTTGATGTGTATTTATGTCCTAAGTTAATTTTGTTTTCCTAATGTTATTTAGCCTAATGTAAAAATAATGTCTTATTACATGTTTTCAGCATGTCATGAGGATGTTCACAGTGCTGTTTGGTCCATGTACATAACATTTCTTAATTCTTTTAATTTTCCTTTCTCCTCTATTTACCATTCCCTTTCTTATAATCTCATTTTTAAATGAGGACACAAAGCACAATATCACCTAATGACTTCACTTTAACTGAACTACCTTTATACTGACCTATTGCAAATCGAGATAAGCCCTAACTCACAAATTTTGCAATTTAGGATAGCATGAAAGTGATATGCACTCAATAGACATTGCATTTGAGTTCTTAATTCTGCAGGTACCTTTACTAGATCTATGCAATGCAATATTCATATGTGAGGCTGGGCAATGACACTAAGCAATAGATCAGAGGCAACCATACAGTCACAGGGAGAAGTTGCATACTGCCAGCATTTTTTTCACAAAAGGTAATAAGTAAACTACATGAGATACTCAATATCTTATTTAAAAATAGGTTTTGCATAGATAATTTTGCCTGACAATAGCATAATTTAAGTGGTGTATAGTCATAACAAGTACAATTAAGCTGTGATATTCAATAGGTTAGGCAAGTTAGCAACTTTTTGTTTTTGTTGTTTTATTTTGCTTCTGAACAAGGTCCCACTACATAATTCAGCCAAGATCTTGAACTGACTATATAGTCTGCATTAACCTCAAACTTTCCAAGATCCTCCAACCTCAGCCTCCCAGAGTGTTGGGATTAAAGGAGTGGTCCGCTCCATTCAGCCAGCTTTCCTTTCCTGTCCTGTTCTGTCTTTTCTTTTCCTTCCTTTCTCTTTTCTCTCCTTATTCTTTCTTTCATTTCTCTTTTTGAGGGGCTTTAATTTGTTTAAATTTTGAAGCAAGGTCTCCTTAAGTCACTAAGTTGCCCAGGCAGGAGTTAATTTCCATCAAGTATGACAGGAATGTACTTTTGATACCTTAAACTTAGAATGTTTATCAGAACATAATCCCATCCTGAGTGAAGGAACATCCTGAGATCATCTTCTGAGTCTCTAAGGCAATGATTGTGATAGATGTGTTCTGAGGGAAGACAAGTCAGTCCATGACGACTAGATACCAGCTGGATGTGCTTGCAGGTGAGGGTAGAATCTGTAATGCAATTTGACCAGTAGGAAGTGCAGGTTTCTCAATTTTCACAAAGTTTATAGAGGAACAGATAAATTATATCTCCATACAGAGGTTAGAACAAACAGAATACTGTTGTTGTTGTGTCTAATTGCTGTCAGATTGCCTACTTGGTTAGGAAATATTCACTGAGAAATGACGTCAGTGAAATATCCAGCAGGGAGCAGGGAGAGTTTGCATTTAGTTATGCACATTGTAACTTCAAACAAGGAAGAAAAAGTTCCTACTATTTTTAAAGTTCCTTCTACTCTATCATATAGGTTGAATACCTTATAGAACAGTCAGAAATGCATAAATCATGATTTTATTCCCAAATATATTTTGTGGCTTGTATTTCATGGAAAGTGCAACTGTTCACGTCATAGGTAATGTCACTTATTGCCTAGTCACCGGCCTCTCTGGACATTACTGATTAACACCTTCCTAAATAGTTTCATCACCATAGCCAAACCTCATCTTTATGGACAGGCTGCTCTGCACAGCAATTCCTTGCAGTCTCAGGGATAAAGCTTGCAAATGGCATGAAGCTCTCTTTCTGACAGCTTGCTGTCTCTTCAGGGCTCCTAGGATTGTGTCCTGTCTTGCTGTCAGCAGATCCATAGATCAGTATTTCTCTTTGTCTAAACTACTCCATTTAGGGGGTATACTGGTGCTCTCTCTCATACATTATTCACAAGAGCCTCAAATTCCTTCCTTCCTCTCTCTCAGCCCAGACAGAATGTGTCCTCCGTACAAATGTTTATATACACCTCAGCTACTGTGCTGACCACACTGCGCTCTATCACATTATAATCATCTACTTAATGTCTTTTTCCCTTCTTGGGTTAAAGATTTCTTTAAGACATGGTTTGTGTGTAGCTTATAGATAGATAGATAGATAGATAGATAGATAGATAGATAGATAGATAGATAGATGATAGATAGATAGACAGATAGAGATGTATATACTATTACTATTTCTATATAAGATACCAATATGAATTGACCATGCACTTTGTTCCAGTTTTGGAAATGTCATTGCCAATACTTTGATCTCAGTCTTGTTCGGGATGGTTCTAAAAGCTACCCAATATAAATGGTCTTTTCAAAGAAATAAAAACCAGTATATAAAATCTCCATAACAAAATAATCATCTACAAATAAAATTTACAGACAATTTTGGTAGTAACAAGATACATATATCAAAAACAACACTGATATTCATGGCACACAGAATTCTTAAGGTTATTCTAACTAAAATCAGTTGCTATATCTATAACAGAAAGGTTGATCTCATTCCTGCTTAATAATGTCTGATGTAATCAACTCTGCTGTGCTTGTAACAATAGTCGGGTAAGCAATTTGTATTTGATTTTCCAATGTTGAAATATTTTCAGTATTAAGTATCTGACATATATACACTACTAAGATCAAAAATATACTGAAATACTAGAAAATATGGCATATAAAGGCATCTTCTTACTTACAGTACTCAATACTGCATTATTTTGAGACAGAGCTTCACTGTGTAATTCAGGCTGGCCTTGAACTCACTACATAGCCCAGGCTGCCTGGAACTCATAGTAATCCTGCTGCTAAATTCATCTGCCTAGCACTGAGATTACAGGTATGCATCACCATGCCCACATAATAATGAATGCTCAACTTACATGTTGCATGTTCTGAATTATTTGACTGTTATAACCTTTATTTTCTTTAATTTGTCCAGATATAAGTTTAGAAATTTCAAAGTTCATGAACAAGAGATATTTTACATGCGATGTGGGAATCCTACATGAAAAACAAAGTAGCTTAGTATTACACTTCCTCTTCATTTCAACCACTTCAATGATATATGAAGATAAAACAATATATGGGACAGAGCGAGTTCTACCCTAATGTATTCATTCTTGTATCTTTAATCACTGGTGAAATCAGTTCCAGACACACAAACAGCCTTGGAACAGCCACAAACAAGGGAAGAGCCACTCTCTGGGCTTCTTATCTCCAGGCATGTCAGATAATCTCAATAGGTCATCTGTTGTGCCAAGCAGCACCTTAGTGTAGATTCACTGTAAAACTGGTGGTTTAAATTTCCTGGTACAACTAACAGGCAACTGAGCTTATCTGTGGCACTGCCTTGGTTACAACAGGTGGGAAATAACTCTTTTTCAGTAATCATCTCTCTTTATTTCTCTATTGGTCCACATTAAAATGCAAACAATTTTTTGGGTGGTGTTAATTGGTAGATATCATAGGACAAAACATATACCATTTTAAAGGTATGCAATAATATTTTGTCACAGAAATTACATGTAGTCATGCATCATTTACTATATATTTTATAAATCTTTGAAAAATGTATTGTTAGACAATTTCATCACTGTGGGGACAATCATAGTTCACAGCCTAAGAAGACTACAGTGTCATTGGAATCATCCCATATATTGTTCATCATTAACCAAAACATCATTAAGCAGTGCATTAGTGTGTGGACACACATATGCCTAAGTTTCAAAACCATGTGAGATTTAAAAATAATACCTTGATTTTATACAGAAGTATCATATATGATTTTAAAATTACATAGATATAATGCATCCAGTCTTGAGTCTATTGAATGAGCTCATTTTAAGTTCATTTTCTTTTATGCAACAGAGACAGAATATATAGCAAGAAATATAGAATATTGCTAAAGACAACTAAGGAACACTTTAACTCATTAGCTCTTCCTCAAAATGAGTTGGCAACTGTATTCTATGTTGAATTTGTTTTTATTTGTTAACATTTCCTTCTGCATTTAGTTCGACAACTGTAGTGGGCTTATTTTTAAAAAACTGTGCTGGTGGTATGGAATTCATATAAAATATGCTTCCAGCTCCCCTTCGTGGTGCCAGGTACCACTCACAAGTGTTTCAGTGGTAAACAGAAGATTAAGGTAAGTGTTCAATTTCATCAACACTAAACATGGGGAAGAATGTCTGCAGCTCTTTTCCAGGCAGCAAATTAAAGCACTGCCAGCAGCGATACTCCAAACAAGCCCTGATGTTTTTATCGACTCCCTCACCATCTCAAACACAGCACAGAGTCCAGTCAATACCTGTCATTCCATTGGAGCCACTAACTCCACTGCTGCCATCAGTTTTTCTTATCTAATTACAAACAGCCACTAACTAATGAAACTATCTCCCTAACATCAGAGGACACCCAGACCTGCAACTTCTAAGAGCCAACATAACCCATCATGTCCCCCTAAAAATCTCTTGTGATAGTCACATACAATTCATTAATAATGATAACCACTTCTTTGCTACATTTTAGTGGAACAGAACTAAAATTTGACGAGATGTTATATATATATATAACATATATATATATATGCACACACACACATATATACACACACATATATATACACACATATATATACACATATATATATACATTATATATATATAATATATATATATATAATTTTATATATATATATAAAAGAATAACTAGACTCAGAGCTTTCTGGCAGACCATGTGTTTTGTATGTCCAAGTCCCTAGGCTTGATTCCTAGTACCTGACAAAACCTTCAACATGAATAAGCACTAGAAATGGGTAGCATCAGAAAATAGTGGGAATCCATTCTTTTTAACACCATATTAACTTTTTACATTTTGATACTACAGAGAGAGCCTGAGAATATGTGATTATATACAGAGCAAAGTGGATATAAAGTTTTAGCAGTTGACATAGACTGACAGTTACATGAAGTACGGCTATTATTGTCTTAGGTTTATTAAAGTTTAATCTCTTTGCTGATTGTCTTGAGCTTGCATCCTCAATTCTTCAGTAGAAAGTTTTCTTTTAACTAGCATAGTGCATGGAAATGTATTCGTAAGTATCCATGTTTTGACAAGTGAATACTGGAGAACTTAAATCAATGTAATTGAGCACGAGTTGGGGACAAGCACAGTGAAAGAACGCCTTTTCGTCTAACAATAAAATGTGGGTATCTAGGCAAAAACAGATACATTTCACGCACGGCTCTGCAGAGTCTGCCATTGTATTCTAATCAGGGCATTGTAAATGCCATCTTCACAGGTCAAGATGGTCAATGGAAGGAAAAGATAAGTGGGAGTTACTCATAACTGAATGCATGCGCCCCAGATGGCCCTTTCCCATTTGTCTGTTTTCCCATATCCTACTTCATGAAGTGTGTGTTCCTCATTACAAAAGCATATCTGATTCCACATTGTCTTATGCTCTATATGATCCTTAATTTCATACTTTTTCATAAACAAAGAAAAAGAAAGCAATTTCTTGCTAACTTAGGAGGATGCATAATTCCGAAATAAAATTTATTCTGACCTATTAAACAGACCAGATTCATTTTAGCTTCAACATAACACACTTTGTTCTTAAATACAGAAAACCACTAATTTTCATTAACTTTTTAACTTGTGGATCTAACAATGTACACTAGATCCACAAGTTCTGACAGCAGTAGCAACAGGTCACAAAACAGAAGCAGCGCTGCGAGTCCACGCAGTAATGACTTGTGACTCAGCAAACTCACGCGCAATAAATGTGGTGCGCTGTCATATTGATCTATTGCTTTCCACTACAATCACTGAGGTTTTTGAATATCTAATCAATAAATCAACTAGGAACCCTAAAGTTCACTTTTCATATTGTATATCCATAAACAAATCATTTTAAAGTACCATTTCTTCTACATAACTCCTGAAAATACTATGGACAACAAACTCTCTGGAGCATTTAAATATACTTATATTTCCATAAATATAAAATAAAACATACATATTTTATGCATAAAACATATACTTATGATATATAATAACATATTTATAGCATACAATAACATAATTTTTATTTATTTTTTATTTATTTATTTTTTTGCAGAACCAGGGATTGAACTCAGACCCTTGCACTTGCCAAGGAAGCGCTTATTCCACTGAGTCATCTCCCTGGCCTGAACAATAACATATTTATAGCATATATACATGTGCATGTATGTTTCTTCAGGAATTTTCAATGGCTCATTCACATTTAAGACAATACTCTACGTCTATCATTGTTTGAGGTCATCAGCAGTAATATTTTTTCTAGAGAGTTTGTTTGAAGTGAACCAATTCTTGGTAAGCTCTGAAGTAAATATTTTTTGAGCACCAATTGTTAATTAGAATTCTCTTTCTACCATTATTTAAGAATCTCTCATTGTTTTGCTCTTTCAGAACTCTTCTCCCCTAGTCCGTTCTTGGTCCTTCTACTACTTGCTAATCAAATGTTAAGGAAAAGTAATTCTTTCATGCTTTCTGTCACCTTTCCTCTTCACATTCCTGTATCATTTTCAACAGTAACATCTCTTGAAATGGTTTCAACTTCTCTTAACCAGATAATTCTAACAATTTATTTGACTATCATTTCTCTCCTCAGTGTTATACTGACACTCCCAGAACTTCCTCTGGATTTCCCATTAATGTAACAAGCAACATCTATCAAATTTCAATTTTCTGAATTAAATATTCATCTTGATTCAATTGAGATTGTATGTTCTCATTCGCAGACATAAAATCTTAGATTAACCCAATTTATCCGTGGCTTTGACCAATAGATCATAATTATTTCAGCCTAGAAAATTCTGTATTCTACCCACCCCATTCTTTTATTTAATTCTTACAATGTTTTCTCATTACTTTATTTTTATTATTTGTTTAATGTATTTGGTACAGGGTCCACGGGGACTCACTATGTAGATCAGACATGTGATTCTCCTGTTGTCAGCCTCCCAAGCACTGAGATTACAGGTGGATGTCACCACACCCAGTCTCATTCACCAGCCTTCTCAGTGCACTGCAGAGTGGGGCTGGGACAGCACACCAGAAATCAAACCCCAGGTTTCTGCACCAGCCTAAGCAAACACTTTAGTCCGCTGGGCTATTTGGCCAGCCTGCTCTTCTTTTTTAAAAATTAGCAAAAAGAAAAAACAAGAAAAGAATTAGCAAGTGATAATATTAACAGAGAAGTTTTTTGATAGATACAAAGTAAAAGTAACTAAAAACATGAATGAAGCAGTAGTCTCAGAAATCATTATAAGAATTAAAAGAAAATTATAAAAGTTGGGACAAATCTGGAGTTCAATTAGAAAAACTAGTAATATCTGCATATTTTTCATGAAATTCAGGTTAAAGTGAACTACTAGGACTAAATGGATGGGGACAGGAGAGATGAACTAGAAATGAATTCAAAAACAACCACACAAAGAAAAATACAGGAAGTCATATTAAAGTCTGTCTACAATGTGTTGCTTTAATACTTTTCTTCTAAACATTTTAGTAGGAATTAGTTAACATAACAGTTTCTATGAAGTTTGTATAAAGTTTTATACTGTTAGCATAAAGAATCACTTTCCTTTGCAAGTATATTTATAGCCTACAATTTCTCAACATTTGTTATGTATAGTTGTTATCTATGCTTGAAGCAATATTAATCAATACCTCAAGCATCTATTTAAAATTCCTGATTTAGATTTTTTTTCCTAGTCAATTGAATCTATGAGGATGGACCACAAATGGCCCAGTTTTTGAGACATCAAAAGGTTAAAAGCCATCATTATTTTGTTTGCTAACTAGTTTAGGGTTAGAATTATACTTGTGGGAAGAAAATGAGTAACGAGAAAGAAGCATTAAGTGAGCAAAACTAAGAATTATGTTCATTTGTTGACTTTCATATTTTTTGTACTTCTGTGTAAATATACGAACATACATATGAAGAATCAAGGATATAGCACAAAGGCATATTTTAGGATGCCCAAGGCATTGTACATCTTAATGACAAGAAAGACTATGCCAGATGGTAGGTGTTTGGACTCAACAATTTCCCTGATGGTCAATTCTAAGAAAACAAAGGTTGTAGTTTCTAACCTCAAGGGAATCGTGAAAGATAATATTGCTGTATAATCACTGGGCCTTTAATCCCTTTACACACATAACATCTTTAGGGAGAAAATATGCATTTCTAACTGATCAGATATAATCTTCAGAAATAAGATATATATTACAACTGACTTTTAATCATTCAGTATTAGCAGTACTTTATAATGAATTAGTTTGCACCTGTATCTTTTCTGTGTAAAACTTAGCATAGTAACAGTAACTATCTGATTTTACAACTGAGGGTATGGTAGATTATAAAAGATTAAGCAACCCTTTCAAAATCAGTTGATCATTAACTTACCAAATAAAATTTAAGATGTATGCTTCTAACAATACTAATCTGAAAGTTTTTCCATCATAAATATGAACTGGTAAATGCAAACTACAATAAAAAGAACACTAAAATATTAGGGTCATTATTTGTTTATTTGCTTTAATCTACTTGCTAAATGATACTATTAACAAAAAGTAATTATGTGGGGACATTTCTTGACAGAGGACATTTCGGAATTTGAAAGATTTATTTAAATATAGAAAGTTTTGAAAAGTAAATATTTGGTGGATTCTTAAATTTAAAACTTCTAAATGACTTATCTTTAGTATGGTGTTTTAAAATATATAAACATTGTCAATATTGTATATTCTTAAACTCCACCAATTCGTTTCTAAAAATAGTTTTGTTCAAAAAGATGTTCCTAGCTTTCAAAGTTTTTAAAAGGGCCAAGGCTTGCCAAATTGGGGGTGGCTCATCCTTGTGATCGATTCTACCTTGTTCATCTACCTTGTCTCTCCACCTGACATGTCCACTCCATTCAGAGTTCATCAAATGCAAACATCCTTCTGATGAATGGCTAAGTTATTATTTGCCTTGCAAATGCTTATCTGCTGGGAAATGGGATAAATCCTTCAGTCCTGACATGTAGGAGGCACACCACTGGAGGCACGATGCAATCATCAGTGGACAGTCTCCCACGGGGTTTGGGCCCTGCCGTGGGTTGCAGAGATGATCTGAAAAGCAAAGTATTTATTTTTAATGAGTTCAATGGAAAATCAATTAGCCCATGGTTTATGGGAGGAAATTAATACAACTTTTTCATGATATCTTGCAAGTCCAATAAAAAATAACCTCAATCTCATGACAATATTGAAATCCTTTACTTAAAACAAAATAATGTCATTAAATTCATTAATTTGTGTATTTATTTATATGCAAAAATGGAGCATGGCATAACCGAAAAAGTCAAATAAACTATAAATTTATAAACACTTGAAGTAGTAGAATAGAATGTGAATGATATTATCCTTTAAATAGTAAGATAATAATGTGATTTTTACACCATTGTTTGTACTTAACAGTTGCTAATTTCTTTTTTTTTTTTTTTTGTCTTTTTGAGACAGGGTCTCACTATGCAGTTCAGGCTGGCCTCGAGCTCACTTTGTAGCTCAGGCTGGTCTCGAACTCACAACAATCCTCCTGTCTCAGCCTCCCGAGTGCTGGGATTACAGGCATGTGCCACCACACCCGGCCTTTTTTTTTTTTTAACAGTTGCTAATTTCTAATAGGCAATTATTATTTTAAATCATATAGAAAGCATTTTAAGATATATTGCTTACAAAGAAGAACTACATCTGAGGTAAGTCCAGCAGGCAACTCAAAAGGGAGACAATCAACTACACAGATCTAATTATTTTCATGTCTTTGGTGAACAGTATCATAAAAAGCAATCCCATCAGGCAACTGAATAAAAGCTTAAAGTGTATTGCAAGTCTCTACTTATTGAGAAACTGACATAAATGTCTTCGTCTATGTATGCAAAAATATTTTCTCTTTGAAGTTAAGAAAATCTTGATAAAAGATGATAATTCCTAATAAATATATGTAAGGTTCACTATATAGTCATGGCCAATTTTTTAAAATTGAAAAATCCCAGCACTATATGACAATTCTACGAAGTGGTAAGCCTAAGTGTACAAATCAAACAAATTACATATGTAAATTAACTCAACAGAAACTGCTTGCTGAGAAAAATATATATAGTCATCTGACGATCTCGATATCACATATTTGGATGCCAGTTTCTCTACATGTTAAGGTACATATTGAGAATTTTGGAATTTTTTAACCATATTTGATGTTATTAGACATTTGAACAGAAGGAAACAGAAAGCATTTAACAGACAGAAGAACGTCTCTGGGAAATCTGCCACATGTACACTGTACAGAGAACACTATTAATATGTAAATATTGAACACACTATATCATTCATATTATACATCCCTGGCAAAATTCTGAATGCTGCCTCACATCCTGAAGCACCTGCAATGCATCTCATTAATTGTGCATTTCTTCTTTATCAATAGCATAAGCCCAGAGAAAAGCCATAACAGTGAACTCATAAGCACACACATCATCACTCTAAAACAAAAGTTTCTCCTTTCAAGCCCATTTAAAATTTCCAAACTTCTCTAATGAGAACAAATAAGCAAAATAAAGTATTTCATTCTAACATCAACTCTTAAATAAAATCAAATTATAGAACCACTGCTCCACCCAGTATTCAAGACTCGTGGTCCTAAGCAGGTTGAAGCTGGCTACGTGTTAGCTCCATGGTAAAGCCAATGGGCTCTGGCCCTGTTATTCAGACATCATACACGTAACAAGCTCTGACAACAGCTGATTATGTCTCTCTTACAGGAGTGTCTTCCTCCTCGTTGCTGGCCAGTTGTATCCTCCAGTGTATATGCCAATGCGGTCAGTGTCCCTTCCCTGGTAACTGTCACTCGGCTGTCTGTCAGAGTCAGAGGGAAAAGGCTGACAGCTCTGACATCCCACCAATCATTCCTCTGGAAAATTGATATTGTCCTTCCCAGTAAACAACAGCTCGAGAATCGACCAGTCTCTTGGCACATCCCTGAACAATCAGCTTCCATTAGGGGTAGAAGCCACACATTCATCCCACTGCAGTCCAGTCAATAGGAAAGTGACTTCTCCTGTCCCCTTCCAGTGTACTCTGTCGTACTTGCACTTAATACACCGCATGGGCAAACACGCTTCGGGCCTCATTTGGTTCAGTATAGTTCAAACTCAGATTCAAAACTTGAATTGAGGGAACGGGAATCTCTCAACATCGTTTTCTTCATTTCATTTTAATGTTATTAATATGTAAATATATTGGACAGAAGTTTCCACTCATGCATGTAAAGAACCTGTTTATTTTCTGAAAACTTTTTCCATTACCTCTCTCATAATGCTATTTACTGAAATCATTCCCACTGCTTCTTTCTATAATGCCACTTAAATAGAAATTTTAATCTGGACAAAAATAAAAGCTCATAATCGCACAACTGTCTTGCATATAGTTTTCCAATCAAGTGGCATGCTTATATCGAGAAAATATACATTTTAATAAAAACAACCAATTGTCAATGTCTTAAAAGAGAAAGTTATAATTTCATGGTGCCCAAAAACTCTTTCCTTAACTCACTTATTCTTAAAGATTCTCTAACTTAACTTATAAGCTCTCTAAATCTAATAGTCTATCAGCAATTACAAATGTATATAGTTAGTTCTGCTTGCATGGGCATCCTCATTTTCTAATACAATTAAAAAAAAAAACTTGAAATGCATTTTATATTATGCTATCAGCTATGTACCCAATGACTGGCTGGAAAGCCTAAGTTTTTAGGAATAAATGAAAACCTACCAAGTCAATAATGGTAGTGATTTAGTCACATATGGGTAGGCACCCAGATAATAACACCTTGGCAGAATATAAGAGTGGAGAGAGGAAAGACAGGAGACAGTTACAGTGACAAAGAATGTGCACTCTTTAAAAGGTGACAGGTGTCAGCTCAGGAGGGAAGGCAGTGGCTAAAGGGTCATGGCAGGACACTCACTCGCTGACTTATGAAGCTACCCTGATGTCAGTCCAGAGCATCATGTTCTGCTCTATTTATGGAATAGAGTTAGGTACAAAGAAAGGAAGCAGTCAAGGGGAGCCCATCACTGTCAGAACCCATCCCACCCCCTGGGGATCCTTGGAAGACCACAGTGGGAAGGCTCAGGCTCACCTCCTGGCCCCTTTGTGGAAACTTTGCTCCATTTCCATTGCAATCCTCAACTTTTGGAATACTTTTCACTCATGAACTACCTTCTTAGAGTGCCCTGTATCTTTATATAAAAAAAAAGATAGCATCAAGGCAGTCATAACTAAAGCAGATTGCTAGTATAAGCACTCAGGCATCGCTCCAGAGAAATGTTTTTACTGAAAGAAAGCAGGTACATGTGACTTATAAGTAAAAAAGACATTTTCAGAAATGATATTCACAAAAGTCCTACAGTATAAACTTACTTTCTATTTAATGAGAAATTTCTATTAATTTAATGGAGTCGTTGATTGATTGCAAATAAATCTAATTATGGTGCTTCATAGAGGTGGTTTCATTTGGCAACTCAGGAGGCTTATGATCTCTTTTAGTCTATTTATTTATTTTAATGCATTTTAGTATCAGTTTACAGGGTCTCACTACACAGTTCTGACTCATAGTAATTCTCCTATTTTCAGCCTCCCCAGGGCTGGGATTACAGGCATGTACCACCACTCACTATCTTGGTGGCTGGCCAACCTCCCCGTAACCCCAGGGAGCTGCTGGTGTGGCACATGCTGAGAATTGAACTCCAATCACTGTGCTTGCTTAAGCAGGCACTTAGACTGCTGAGCTATCTTGCAGGTCTCAGCATTGATTTTCATTGGTGTTTAAATCATTGATTTTTAAATATTAACTATATATATTATAAATATCACCTATACCTATATAAAATATTTGAAGTATTTTATATAGGTATCTAGAACATTGATTTTTAAGACTCAAAAGAGGGGCCGAGCAGATGGCTCAGTGGAATAAGCGCTTCCCCGGCAAGTGCAAGGGCCTGAGTTCGATCACTGGTTCTGCCAAAATAAAAGACTCATAAGAGACTCTTGTGAGTCTTAAAAATCAATCCAAGTATCTAAGTGAAGTTTTTGAATGAACAGAACATTAAGTAACTATCATTAGGCTAAAACATAGCCTGATGGTTATATGCTCACTGGGAAAATAAAAAGATATATATTTTGTTTATTTACATATAATTGTAGGTTGGAATCTGAATGTTTTCTTTTTGCATAGATATAATCAGATGATTATACAATTGAAGTGGCAGAAATCCACTTTATTTTATTTTACTTTATTTTCATTTCAGGCTTCTTTGAACAATGGAATGGAATTACTGGGTTAGCATTCTGTCATGGAGACAAAATACCAGAGAAAACAACTTAGAAGGAGAAAAGACAGACTTCGGTCCACAGCTTCAGAGTTCAATCCACAGATGTTTGCTCCTATCACTCTGGACCTTTGGCGACACAGGCAGGGTGTCACACTACAGGGCCTGCTCACCCCCTGTTGGCCAGGAAGCAGCAGAAGAAAACAAGAGCTGCCATGGAAAAGGTGGGGGACAATACAATGCATCCAGTACGGGTGCCCAGTGACCTTCTTCTCCTGATTAGGTTCCACCTCCTGAAGTCTCCAGCAGGCAGGGACAAACCCTTCTCCATAAGCTTTTCATAGACAAAAACAGCCTTTTACAGAAACACAGTTTTCTAATCCCAGCAGAAAACAAACCCAGGGTTGGAATAAGAGAACTCCAATCAAAGTTTCTTCAGCACTGCCTTCCACATTACCTCAAAGTAGAGTTTTGCTACCATAGTGGCAGAGAGATTCCTATGTGATAGGAAATAGAAGAAATGCTCTTTAAGGCAGAAGCTATGTAATTTGTTTATTTAACTATTAAAACATTCTATGATGACACAGGCATTTTATTGGTCTTCATTTCTCTACTATAAGTGATGTACTTACCAGGAGCTGAAAAAATGTAATCCTATAATGTTGTCTGTCATAAAAAATATAACATTCTAATAACAAGACAAGCAAGCATAAATTAATGACAAATAATGGGCTATAAATTTGAAAATGTCAGGAATGTAGCCAAGTGTAATAGTTAGCTCCATTGTCTGAATCTCCAGAGCAAAGCAAGCAAGAAAGGGAAGATTAAGCTTTTGACTTGGCATTTCCTATTTCTATAGTTTTAAAGATATAACTTGACAAATTTAATTAAATAGACAGATACTCCCTGTGGAAGCCAGATAGCTCCTTGAAAAGAGAGATCACAGAGCAGCAATCTTTTTAACTGTTCCATGGTCACCATGTTTCTCTTCACCCCACAGGATCAGGCTAAGATCAAAGTTGCAAGCCATGTGGTCTACACAACCATTTGTGTTAAGTTTATCATGTTCATGCTGCCTTTGCCATGCACCTAGATGCTGGAGGTATCTTAAGGCAGATCTTGCAGGCACTCAAACCATTCGGGATTTCATGGTGCCCTCAACTTTACTAAATGGACACAATCAATACCTTAATGAGGATGTTTGGAAGCAATCTTAAGAGAATCAAATTAGCACATTACAACACATTTTGTAAGGCCGCGCATGAAGTTCATTAACTTTCCTCATTTGAATTACAAATTTCATTTCTGTGATCAGGACGAAGACAAGTCTCTCATTTACAAGCTCAGATTTTTGCCAGGTTAACTTTTTCAGGGAACAGTGAAGTTAACACGGAGGAAAACCATCACGTCTTGAGATGTCTTGAGAGAAAATTTCGACAAAAGTTTCTATACTCCAATAATTTGTTGTCCATGGCAAGGAAGCACACATAAAAATTTGATGAAACTGTTAAGCAAGTGAAGATGTCCAAGCTAATGCAGTATATTAAAATCTTTGTGTTTTCTTTTTTTTACCCTCTGTAGCCAACCTAATATATTCTGCAAAAGAAGTATTGCTAAATTTAATCTACCAATGCTATGCATTCCAAAATCCAAGCATCATGTTCAAAATTTGATGTTCTAGGTAGGGTAGAGAAATATGCATATGCTTATGAAATGAAATACATAGAAAAGTAATAAGCATTTGACCACCGCATAGGTAGCCTCTTGTGCTTGGCTTCCAGCATAAGAGCAAAGATTCTCCATAGGAGGGCAGTACAGAAATACAAAGAGGACATACTGAGTAATGACCAGACCCAGTTCTTCAAGAGATGTTTAATAATTTTTCAGTTTAAGTTACACAAGTTGCATAGAATTTTTATAGTATACTTTCTACTGATAATGTTCACAAATTCTTGGTAAGCATATAGAACATATGTAAGATTCCACCATTAGTTTCTTCTCTAGCAAAAGAAGAAGGTGATTAAATTCTGACATAAATGTCTGTCACATGTAGAAAAAGCTAACATCAAATACAGTACTATGTTCAAATGTGATGGTTAAATTAACACATTGCAACTTTCACTTGATAAATGGTCTTGCTGGATGGTTAGGTCTGGACGTAAACTCTCTGCCAAATGCACAGTAAGCCACTCGTCTCACCCTCCCAAGTACCATGCCTTTATATGTTTAGTGCCATATCTGGAAAACTGTGAAAAAGAACCTCATGAATTTATTTTTTAAAAAATAAGAAATTAAAGGTCGAAACTAGCTGACAATCTTGCCCAGGTTCCTAAGTCTGTTGCAAAGTTGGGGCATAAGTATTAAATCTGCAAATCTAAAGAATTTATCATGAAATCACCTATACAATGCCAGTGACTGAACTATGTAAAAGAAGGAAACAATAAACATGAAAGAAATAATAATAATTCTAAATCTGTAACTTTTCTAGAAGACAACTATAAATAAGACATCTTTCTATAAAACAATCTTCCTAGACCATTTATAATCTTTTACATTGGGAAAAGAAAAAATTCTGGAAAATTTTCCAAATAAGAAAGACTGAGTAGGCCAGGATATGCCATAGTGGTACAGAACCTGCCTGGCAAGTACAAGGTTCTGAGTTCAATTTCTTGTAAAGAGAAAAAAAAAAGGTTTAGTAAAAGGGGGTAGGGAGAAAATAGAGATTCAGATGCTGAATAACCAAAAGTAAGATACAAATTTGAATCAATTTTGGAAATATGTGGATATGAACTTTGATTAAATGATACTGCTGAAACATTATTCAATGTCCTGTTCGTGAAACTGTACTGAGCTTATGTAAAAGATTCATTATGTTAGCAGATATGCACCAAAACACTCTGGATGCAGTGTTACTATCAGTAAATAACACTCAAATGGCATGTATATGTACAGAGCAAGAGATAAAGGGAGTGCAGCAAAATGTTAACAGCTTTGCATTGAGGGAGAGGGTATTTACACTGCCCTTTGGACTCTTCATTATATTTGAAAATAGAAGTGTGAGGATAAAAGAAGGCTCTGTACACAGGACTGGAAAATGAAACAGGCTATCATGAGGATGGGACAACAAGGGAACAAGGGATTCTGAAGTATTCTTCATGGTCTGTTTCACGATCTAGCTGTTAGCAAAGAATTGCACTCAAAGTATAAAAATTCATAAATGTGAATATATATATATATATTTATATTACTTTTATGTATGTCCATTATACTTTTGTTACAGAAGCATGCGCGCCTATGCAATACCTCAGTCGTACAGCACTTGACTAACATGAGCAAGGACCAAAGTTCAATGCTCAGAACTGGAGAATATTATAAACATACAACAGTCAAGTAACGAAGTATTCATGAATATATGTTAGCAGATTATCGTGAATTTTTAAAAAGTTCTTGTTGCCTACTTAAATTCTTCCAGTGGGTATATTATGGATATACACTGACCTTCATGTCAAAGAAATGAGAGTTGACTTAGAGTTGCATTTTTAATATTGGCTCAGTTCTTTACAAGAACCATGTAAGTTTTTGTTAAACTTTTAATTTTGAGATATAAAGAAGTTCATATGTAGTCAGAAGAAATACACACTAAGAAAAAAATAATACTGTGATACTATTGTACCCTTTATAATACTAGTATAAGACTGGGATTCTGTTATACTATTTAAATAGTTGAACCCTTTAAATAATATTGGGAATTATTATGTGTTTTTAAAGCTGTATTCTTGACATAGTACCAATAGCTATTAAAAACCTTTAGTCCAACATCACAACCAATATATTGACAATCATGTTAATGTACATATCTTCCAAATTTGAGTGGATCCTCTTTTATTCATATGTAGGGAAAAGTTGACAGCTTATATAGTTGATATAAATATAATTTTGAGATTAATTTTATCTGAAAAACTAAACTAAATGCATATTAAAATATCGTAAACACATAGATATGTCTGTTGAGCTTTCCACCCATCCTTCAAGAGAAATTCTGCTATTCCATTGTAAAATAGAGTTCTTACTTATAGTGACTGTATATCTCAAAAAGCTAGAAGATGGAATTCTGAATGTTTTCACATAAAGGTCACATAAATACAAGCAAAGACAAAGTCACACAATCATCACAATGAATGCAGAAAAAATCTTAG